>JAOWBW010000343.1:348950-589066 GCA_026119855.1 Campanula takesimana
CCTCTCTCCAATGGTCACTTCGAAGTCAATGGTCCCTTTTGCGTAGACCGTATGATTCGTGAACCCTTCCAACAAGCCCGCATATGGGGTTAAGTGCGCCTCGGACATCCCCATTTCTTCTAAACAATGGAAGTAGAGTATGTCCCGTGAAGCCCCGGTATCAATGAGGACCCTCCCAATATCCGCTCTACCAATAGCCATCTTGATTGTCAATGGCTGTGTTGAATGGAAGAGTGTGGAGGCCAGCTCGCTCCTCCTGAACCCGATCATTTCCTCTTGCTCGGGTGGGTAGGCTGGTATCAGGAACACCTTTTCCAATTTCTTGATCTGAATGGAAAGCTGGGTGTTGCTCGGGGCTTCTTCCCCGATATACAGGATGTCATAGCGTTTTTCCCCGTCGGCATCGTTATCCCTAACATACTGGACATGTCCCCGTGGGGACCCTCCTTTATTGCTGGGTCCCTCGATCCACTTTTTCAATTCTCCGGCCTCGACTTTCTGTTGTATTATCTTCTTCATCTGAAAACACTCATCCGTGTTATGCCCATGGCTCTCGTGGTAGCCGCACCACTTCTTCTTGTTCGCCTCATAAGGCTTTCTTTCTAGGGGTGGGGGAGGAGGCAGGGCTTCTGCCCGCAGAATCTCCGTCCTTGGGGCTATCAAAGGAGTGAAGGTGCTGTCATTTCTTTTGAAATTGGTCGTGCCCCTCGGTCTTCCTCTATTTCGGCCGCCACTGCCCCCCGAATAGCCAGCGTGGTACCTTGAGTCATGAGCGGGCTCGAGCCTATCCCTAATACTCCTGCGGGCATCTTCCATGAACGAGGGCTCAACTCCGGCCATGGCAATGGCTCGATTGTACATTTCCTCCGTTCCCTCGGGCTTTCGACAAGCGAACTCTTGCCTCAAGGTATAGGATGTCAATCCTCCAAGAAGCACAGCTCGATGTCATTTCTCGTTAGGTCCACGATTTGTTCGGTCATTTTTCTAAACCGAGTAATGTATGCTTTTGTACTTTCTCCGGGATATTGCTTCACACCGCATAGATCCGATTTCGGTCTTGCGACCTCCCCAGCGCCCGCGAACGAATTCAGGAACGACGTCCGTAACTGCTCGTAGCTGCAAATGGAGCGGGGCTTATGGGCCAACAACCATCCCAGCGCCTTCCCCTTGAAGGTGGATGCTAGAGCCTTGCACTTTACGGCCTCATCCGTTGAAAATAGAGCCATCTGCCCTTCAAACCGCCCAACATGGCTTTTGGAGTTAGACGAGCCGTCATAAGCGTCTAGCGTGGGGACCTTTCCCCGCTGGATCGGGGAATCAGCTATCCAGGAGGCAAAAGCATCTATGGGTCCAATGCATTTTGCCACACTTTGCTTAGACTCCCATAGGTCCCTGATCATCCCCTGGACCTTGTAATCAATCTCTTCCCCGGTTTTCACCCTTTTTGCCGTTCCCGCAAATTGCTCTCCGGTTCTAACAGTTGCTTTTCCCTTGTAGTGGCCTTTGGACCTTCGAGGTTGAGACTCTCCTTCTTCACTCCTTCTCCCTTCTTCTCCTTCTTCATCGTCGTCTTCCACAACGATCGTTCTTTTCTTCTTTCCCTCCACCCTGCTGGCTATGCTTTTAGAACCATGAGTTTTTGATCTTTCAAGAGGGATTGCCGTGTCAGCCTCGGCATTAAATAGCTCTTCCAGGGCCAGGTTTAACTGAAGCCCTTCCGCTACTAGATCCTGCCTGTCTTTCAGGAGCTGGATTTTCTTTTGAATCTGCTCAGGGGTGAGGGGAGTGACGGGGATTTTCTGTACCTTGCGTGCTTTTGATGTTTCGATACGATCTCTCAGATCCGCCTCT
This sequence comes from Campanula takesimana, assembly GCA_026119855.1. Taxonomy (NCBI): domain Eukaryota; kingdom Viridiplantae; phylum Streptophyta; class Magnoliopsida; order Asterales; family Campanulaceae; genus Campanula; species Campanula takesimana. The sequence goes on from JAOWBW010000343.1 coordinate 350,802, forward strand.
CTTCTTGCTTTCTGAGAGGGAGTTCCCGAGCAGCCACTAGGCGCCTTGTCTCCCAATCTGGCAAAGATGGATCCTTGAGGCGCTTGTTTCGATGGGCTAGCATTTGGGTTCAAGATTTCTTTCCCAGTCATTGTAAATATTTGGAATGTCGAGTGTATTTTAGAACCGTAGAAACAAAAGAATGGTTTTGTCGAGTCAGACTAGACTGGGAATTCGAAAGAACTCAGAAGATTGCACTAGGAAGATTTTCGATTCCCGGCAATGGAACCACTGATGACGCCCTAGATTTCTGGGGTCACGGAGATAGAACTCCAACTTTGCTGTCTCTTGATCCTGATCACAACACAAACAAGAACACCGTTAAGACCAAGGCCGGGTTGGAATCCGGCTTAGGCCCTCGGGTGTGAGAGTAAGATCTCTGAGGAAAACCTAGGAAGAAGGTTCAATGAAGACCTTGTGTGTGTGAATAGGATAGAGCACGTACCTCTCTCATGGGGCGAAAAGGGGTATATATATGACCAAGGGAAAGAAACCTGCACAAGGTACTAACCACCCTGGTACTGGGGGGACACGTGGCGAGTCCCCAGTGGATCGGTCAGGAGAGTGGCTGGGAAGGTGGCGTGTCTGTCAGGGAAGCATGGTTCCATCACCAACCGTTATGGTGTGTCAGGTACGGTTAGGTGACGCCTCGCGTACGTTTGTGCCAGCTGGGCACTACGGGCTCCTCAGGATGACGGGAGGCAGAGTCAACTCGGGCATATTCATCAGGAGATAAATCCTCTCGGGCTTACTAGCCCGCGTTCCTTGTCGGTTAGGCCTCCAGAGTTCAGGTCCGGTTCGGGCGCGTTAGATCGCATTGATTCTAGACCGGCGAGCATCCGGCCCAGAAGGCTCGGTCTCATCATGAGTATTTTGTTATCTCTTATTGCGATTTCTCATATTGGTGAGCGGTCCCAACAACTAGTTCGCGGAAGCCTATTCGAATTTGAGAGCAACTCTTTCTTTTCCGGGTTGGCCTGCATCCTTTTGGCATATAAGGAAATCTCCTTTCTTAGCGCAGGATATCGTAAAGATATTCTAAAAAGTAAAGTTCATTTTGTTGTGATAGGAATGAACAAAAACAAATAAGTTAACAGTTATATCAAATTAAATTGAAAATAATAGCACAACGTTAGTCACGAACACACATATCAACATTTTTTTGTGATGAGATGACCAAAAACAGAGATAATGTACCTTAAAAGTTAAAATTAAATTACAAGAAAGAAGAAGGGGAAAGAACTGTCTTGCCAACCCATGTGCTGGACCCAAACCCAAATGTTATCTTTAATTTCTTGTTTTATTTTGTTTTTGTTTTTTATCCCTATTCAAAAAGTTGTATATTCAATTATCTTGGATCTTAATAATTCCACATGCAAGCAAGTGATCAATCATGGGTTACTTGCTAATTATTGGCTTAATCTTTCTCTGATTCTTTTTTTTTTCAATATTTATCTATTTTTAATCCTGTTTTGACAGATCAAAACAGCTCTTCCCACTTACTTTATAAATTTTAATTATTGTTTATCACATTATTAGTATACAAATAAAACCCTGTGCGCATATCTAACACACACAAAAAAAAAAAAAAAAAAAAAAAAGTCATTGTCGGCAGATAGAGCAGCTAGATCTTATGACCCCCCAAAAGCAATTGCTCAACAAATTTTGATGGGAACACTGTTATATAAGACGGTGAATTCATTTGAGAATTAATAATTGAGACTGATTATAAGTTACATTATTTAAGTGTTTTATTGACATTACCATTTTAACATTTGGTATTAGAGCAAATATCACGTCACATATAAAGTCATATAAGTTTATATTCTCTTCGTCTCAGAGAGTAAGAGTCTTATTTCGGTTGTGCATGCTTATTAAAGAAACAATAAAAGTGGATTGAGGATATAATTGACCAAACACAATTCATAAAGTAAGTGGTCAAATAGTAAATTAGTAAGTGTTGCTTTTTTGTAATTATAAAAACATCAAGAGAACAAAATTGTCCAAAAAAATTATTCTTCTTTCCCCATCATTTGTCATTTTGAAAAATGGTCTCTTACTCTGAGACATAGCAAAATAAAAAGTAAGACTTTTACTCTGAGACGCATAGAATATTATTTACTACTCTATCCGTCCCTCTTTACTTTAACAAAATGAGTCTTGACATACTCCCTCCGTCCCTCTTTAACTTAAAAAAAATGATTTGGGCACATTAATCAAGGAAAAAGTGAAAAAGGTGATGTGTTGTGAGTGTAGATGGTTGAGTGGGAAAGAAAAAGTGAGATGGAGAATAGTTAGTGGATAGTTGTTGTGTGGGTCCCACCATTTTAAAAGTATTAAAACATTTCTATTTTAGGATTTTGTAAGTTAAAGTGGGACAATCAAATGAGTATTTTTTGTAGAATAAAGAGGGACGGAGGGAGTAAGAATTAAAAAAATGATTGAAAATGTGATGTGTTGTGAGTGTAGATAGTTGAGTGGGAGATAGAAAGTGGAGTCAAAAATAGTAAGTGGATAGTTGTTGTTAGTATGACAAATAAATCTCACTATTTAAAAAGTATTCCCTCCGTTCCAAAATGATATTCGCGTCTGACTATTTAAACTTTTTAAGGATAAAAAATCTTGCTTCACTAGCAATGGTTTGTTTATGCACCTTTAGGGCCAAATTGTAGAATTTGGAAGAATTTTTTGGGACAATGAGAAATGGCAAATGGAAATATCATTTTGGGATGGAGGGAGGATTAAAATATTTTCATTTTAAAATTTTATATATTAAAGTGAGACAACTAAAATACATTAATATTTGACGAAAACTTATATGCGACCGTCTCACGCCGTGAGACAGGCGCGTGAGACGGCCGCCACCCCCTCCCCTTTTCTCAAAAGCCAGCTGTTGTAAAAAAAAAAAAAAACTTCAAAAATTTTAAAATGCTATATCTTTAGATTTTGAAGTAAAAAAAAATATTTAAAAATACCGTTATGTTCGTCTCAATGAGACGAACAAAACTACATAGGTCATGATATGGTTTGATTTTTTAAAAAAAATGCTTTTTAACACAAAAAAAAATTGGGTTGTTCGTCTCCTGAGATGTAACACTTTCTTATGAATAAAGTAACAGTTTAGTCTTAAAAAAGTAACACTTTATTTGTAAGATGTAATAGCAGTTTCGCAAAATAATATAAATAGTTTTTGTGGTTAGAAAAAATAACAATTGAATGTAACACAGTGCAAATATGATTGTAATATGTTATATAGATGAATGTAACAGTTTTATAGGTTAAATGTTACATTTTTTTTTTAAAAAAAAAGAGTAAAAAATCATGTATATAATCGTTTTTGCATTTCAATTGAATGTAAAAATCCTAGAAAAGTGTTACAATTGAGAAAAAATGGTTACATTCATTTATTATAAAATGTTACATTAGTTTAGTTATCAATCTTATGTTATCTTTAATTTAATTCAGAAAAATTGTGGTAAATTTTTGAAAGAAAAAAAAGTGTTACATATGAGAAAAAAGTGTTACATTTTGTTATAACAAGTGTTACTTTAGTTGGGAGGAAATGCGGTGGGGTGGGGAAAAAATCGGCAGAAAAAAAAAAAAAAAAAAAAAGGTCGGCGCCTGTGAGCCGTCGCACAGCGTGAGACGGTCTCACAGGAGACCGCCTCTTAATATTTTGGGAGTCGATAATGCCACTACATTTTGTACTTATCCACTACAAATGCTAAAATTTAGGAGAAATAATAATTGTGTTGACACAATTGCCCTCTAAATACTTACCTTCTTTATAGCATTGAATTATTTTTCTACTTTTAAATGACTTCCTTAAATAAAGATTATTTATACTACAAAAATTATTTATCCAATAAATATATTAATGTTTATTGAAATAATAGATATTTTTTAAAAAAAATTCTTGATCTCCAAAACAATTTATTTATTTATTTATTTTAATATACATAAATATTTATTATGTCCGAAAATGAATGACACATTTTGATTCTAAGAGACACTCTAAAAAAAACTTATTTTTGATTAATATTAATAGCAAAAAATATGAATATTTTTGTTATTTACTTTTGATCTTTAAAATTTTCATGTTCAAAGGGGAATATAAAAAATGTTGAAAATTTATTAATAAACAAAATTTTCTTATTAACCGTCATTTAATTGGGGACACAATTTTCTCAAAAAATAAAATAAAGTGTCTTTCTGAAAGGAGTAATTTATATGAAAGAAATTATAAGATGGTTTAACGATATATGCTGGGAAATAAAGTTAGTTAGTTTAACATAGTTCTTATTATATGAAAATAAGTTATCTTTATTTACCGAATTTTATTTCTATATATACCTAGTAATTTTATTATTTTATGGTCTCAAGTAAAGAGAAAAGAAACAAAAATGAAAATAAACTATCGTAAAAATTCATTAACAAAATATTTCTTCATTGTAAATTTAGAATATTAAAAAAAAATATTACAAATTCATAACTTTTATAGTATCATTACTTCAAATATATTTAATTTTATTCATTTATTAAGAGAAAAAAATTAAAAAGAGATATATCGCATTTAATTTGATTTATTTACAGTTGATAATGGAAAGAAAAAATTTAAATATAAAATAAATAAAATTGAAGCTAAATGAAATTACAATGATTCATTTACTCTAGAAAATTATTTTATTATTAAATATGATAAATATGATAAATATTTTAAAGGTAAAATGGGATTTGAATATGAGCAATTAATTTTTTAATTAGTAAATATAATGGATAGTGATATTTGTGATTCATATTTAGTACTACCTCTGTCCCTAAATGAGTGTCCAAATTTCATTTTAAGGGACACTGAAAATCTCAATTTTATGTACAATTTGCTAGCAAAGATTCATATATAATCTTGTAATCTCATTTCCAAACATTTAGTTTTGCACGTATAAAGAAACCGGTGAAAAAAATTTCGAAAAAAAACATTAGGGACAAAGTTATTTTCATTTAGGGACAAAGTTATGTTAAAAAAAGACACTCATTTTGGGACAAAGATTTCTTGAAAATGGACACTCATTTAGGGACAGAGGGAGTATCTCCTTAAATTACTCAATTAACTCTTCAAAATGCAAAGGATAATTTTGTCAATATACAAAGAATGTAGTGGATAAGTAAATAATTAAAAAGTGACGTAAAGAGTACTCCCGAGTCTGGATTAGTAGAAACCATGGTTTCATCTCATGAGGCCCATAAGGATTGGCTCAAATAAAAATGAGGTCCATTGGGCTTTTCTACTCCAAAAATAATTGTTACGATTATTAATGGTTGAGACTTCAGAGTCTGGATCAGCAAAAGTTCAAAGCTAATTTGGCTGGTTAATGAACCAACACTCTAGTCCAGTTACTAATTTTATAACAGAATCCTCTAGCCCAATTAAGACAACTCAAAATCATACAGCCCTTTCTGGATAGAATAGAATTATAGAACTCTTACTTGGCTAATAAAATAATAAAAATAGATACTCCCCCCGTCCCATACTTATTGCTATTAAATGGGAGTCCACGGGGATTAAGAAAATATGTTAGAAAATTAAGTATTGTGAGTGGGTAGGAGAGAGAAAATATGTTAGTGGATAGTTGTTGTGAGTGGATAGGAGAGAGAAAAATGAACATTTTACGTAAGTAACAATAAGTATGGGACGTTCAAAATGAAAATAAGTAGCGATAAGTATGAGACGGAGAGAGTAAATATTTCAAGCGAGTTGATAACATAAATATTCAACATAAATAAAAGTGGTAAAATTTAGGTTAGTAAGACGGATCGAGCATCTCTATTCAAAAAAATAATAATATATATATATATAGAAACATACATAGCTAAAACTATAAAATTACTCTTTCAAATAAAAAAACTATAATATCATGTTTGTAATGTTAAAATTACCTTTTATTGTGTAAATTTTATGTCATACCATTAAACGGACATGCTCAAACCATTTAGTTGACCCTTAGGTTTTTATTAAACCATAAAAGCATACTAAAGAAAAAGTTGTCCTTTTGGGAAGAAGAAAACAACAACAACAATGAACAATGTTGCAAACAATCTAAAATGGTAGAAATTAATCCATTCATATTAAATTAAGTTTGATTTGTCTTATTATAAAATGAGAGTATGTTAGTACAATAGTGTAATATTCTCATAATTTCATCAACACCATATGAGTATACAATAGTAAGAGTTAATTTGACTTTTGAAAGGTTGACTTTTGTATATAAGAGAATAGCAATTTAATTAAAGTAATCAAATTTATGTACGATTTTGAACAACAAAGTAACCAACTTTTGATTGAAAGTAACTTTTTTTTTTATAATATTAATAATGAAAGTGGAACATATACTCCCTCCGTCCCATAAAATGTGGATAAATTGATTTTTTTGTCAATTGTATTAATCTTTGATCATAAGTTTATAAATACCTAGATACATAATTTAAAAGTGTTATCGTTTCATCATTAGAATTACTATCAGTAATTTTTTTTTTGAATCGAATAGATATCTTTTAGATATTCATAAAATTATGTCTAATTGCTTGGCCCAAAGTCATGGAAATTAAACCCTCCAAACGCTGTCGGTTCGTTACGATATTTTCGACCACCCCCGCGATAATTTGGGTGGACTAAGATCGTAAATTAGGAGAGCAGCGAGGGCATAATTGTAACTTGAGGAGTATATATTGAGTTGAGTGGTACCTACCGGCTTCGGTTTAGAGAGTAGGTGCAGAAAGAGGGGCGAACGAAGCAGAGGAATTTCCGTTATCCGTTCTAATCTCTTAAAATCTCTCTCCCGTCTTTGAATTCTCTCCCATCAATTTATCTTCTCCCTTTCAATTTTAGGGTTTTTGTTAAATCTCAAATTTTCAATCCAGCCATGTTTGATTCAATTGCGTCAATTCCAAAGGCGGCCTCCAATGCTAAGGACTCTTCCAAGAAGAAGCGGGTAATCTATTTCTAGTTCCAATCTCTTTAATTGTTTTTTTTTTTTTAGGGTTTTTACTTTTTCATAAATTTTAATTCTTTTTCCGGTTAATTGATTTTGATTTATTGTTATTTGAATACAGGCGAATAGGTCTGCTAAATTGAAGCAGTGCAAGCTTGATGCTCGTCGTGAGCAATGGCTATCTCAAGGTACCGGAAAAATCTCTTCTTTTTATTATTTTAATTCCTGATATTGGATTGCCTAGGGCATGTTATTCATAAGTGTATGTTATATCTTTGTTTTTGTGTATTGATTTGTGTATAATATGGTGTGCTTGCTTAATTTGGTAAACGGATAATTGTACAGTGAAAAACAAAGGGGGTAAGGAGGAATCGAACAATGTTGTGAAAATTGATTTGCCGTCCATGCATGAGCGTGGTGAGCGAGGCCGGCCAATTGGGAAATTGGAGATTCATTCTGGAGGCGAAGAGAATGAGGGATTGATGGGTCATAATTACAGTGACTCTGAATCATCACCTTCGAACAGTCCTTCCAGTAGTGTTTTGGGTAGCAATGGATCTGGAACAAACTTTACTGGCAGCAGCAACAGCAGCAGCAGTGGCAGTAGCAGTAGCAGCAATGGGGGTTGTTGTTCAGGAAGCGTAACTGAAGAAGATGAAGCAGATGATGACTGCTTGGAAGATTGGGAGGCAATGGCAGACGCTTTGGCTGCTGATGACTCTAAGAACGAGCCTGATAACCCTAATTTGGAATCCCCTGAGCACCAGATTGATTCCCAAATTGATTCAGCCCCGGCTCCCAAGCTCGAAGAAGCTGTTGGGATGGCTTTGGGAAATTGCAGAGCACAGCCAAATTGTCACGCGTGGAGACCTGATGATGCATGTCGGCCTCCGACCCTGCCAAAGCAGCAAAGCTTGCCAAGGAATTTGGATCGGCACTGTGGTCGTGAATGGGTTTGTACAAATATGGTATCTGCTCCGTCATCGTGCCTGGTATGCTATGAGGATTTGGATTTGACAGACAGTTGCTTTCTTCCTTGTACATGTGGGTTTCGGGTCTGCCTATTCTGCCACAAGACAATTGTTGAAGGCGACGGCCGTTGTCCTGGTTGTAGGAAGCATTATGTCCAGCCTGTTGACGGAGATGTGTCTTCAGATGCGATGTCAAAGCTTGCTCGGTCTTTTAGCATGAACAACAGCTCTTAGGAAGAGTATTTGGTTCCTTCGGATATGTATGCTTGGAGTCCCTTCTTTTTCATGTGTCTGCATGTTATCTTACTGTTAGACGCTGATATTAGCTTTAGGCATGTTTATAGAGACATTGTCATTTAGCGTTTCGGAATTATGCTGGTTCCCTAGTGAGTTTGTTGGTCTGTGTTCTTTACCAATGTGCTTATAAAGGGACTAGTTGGTATGTGAATACATAAGGTGGTATAGAGATTAAATACATCAACGTGTGTCTGCCTTTTTACTAGATGTGTTTGTGCATTTACTTTCAGAATCTATAATAAATGAAAGTGACAGATATATTCTTAAAGCCTTCTTCCTCCGAAGTTGAGTGGATTGAGTCTTTTTCTTTCTCGATCTTTTTTTTTTTTGGTTGTTTTGTGCAATTTTTAGATATCATCTCTCGAATTGATGAACATACTGGATTCTCCCAAAGCGTTACACAAGGTACCTGTGTAGAACCTCATTGTACTTATCAATATTTGTTTGCATGTACATATTTGTTATTCATTACAGAAGCTTGTGTAACTAAGAATGGAAAGGTTTATGCAAAAACTTTGACTGTCATATTGTCAAGTGTTTGCGTTCTTGTTATGATTTGTTGACACAGACGGTGTATCTACATCACTTCATTGGCCACCGATACATTCAATAAGGTAAGCATAAAGACATGCCCCAGAAACGTTTAAGTGGATCTACTTGACATATGTTGATATATGTAGTTCTATGACCTCAGAAAAGTACTGGTATGCATACATAGTGTTATATTATTATTGATTTGATATTAATACCAAATATTTTAGTGAAATTTGGTGAGTTATAGTTACATGAAGTAGAATCCTATATTCTTTCTAGAAAGCCTATTTCAGCATTTTGACACCGGTAGAGACCGTTTGATATGGCTACTCTTACTGGACCCCGTAGTGTCTCCTAAGTCATACCTGTGTAGTAAGCTTTCATGATATATAACTCCATCAAGACACAGAACTCAACTGTAGTGTTCATTTAAAGATGTAGACTAGGTATTGCTAACTTATGAGCAGCAACTTGTGTATTTAGGCGTACCTTGAGCCGACATAGACACTATAGCTGCACAAGGCACAATAGTTTTTCTTGGATGGAAGTTTAACATTACCTTGCAAGGTTCAATAAACCCTTCATAGCCACCTCTATTTTTCTCATATCACTAGCAAATGATTTAAAACGCAAACGTGGGAGTGGAAACATAAAATGTCTGAACTTGCATGAATGTAGTGCGGAGTACAATTGCTGATTAGGGTTTTTAGAGAAGGTAATTTTGTACCTGAAAGTATAATGGATACAAAACATGAATGACAGCCTGAAAAGCGTAGATGAACCACAAGAATCAAGGAATAACATGTTCACCGAACACCAACGTTCAATTGTAGCAGAATTGAGATATTAGACTCCAAAGATGTGTGAGTAGAACTTACTTGAGCAGAAGAAATGGAAGCTAAAAAGCAGGAAGGCAAAGGCAAATTTACCGTATCCTAGACATAAGATTGATGGAATATAACATTAGATGGTGCATCGTTGGGGAAAGTTCAGAAACATCCCACTCCCTTGTTACCCAAACATGTGATGTTGTCTAGTTATGAAAGCCTAGCTGAATAGGTATATTTGTATATATGTGTGTGTGTATATATATTGCATTTACTAGAGTTGATACTGTCACATTATATGGAAAGTACTATATACCTTATTGTTTGACCACTTAAACAGTGCTTTTTTACTCTCGTCTTGTACTACATTTTTGTAATGTGGCTTGCCATTGATGGCCGTATTTTTGTTGGTATCTTCCACGACAAGTACATTTTGGTTCAGTTGGAAACAGTTTGAGGTATGTTCCTATGTGTTTTCCATCAACAACTGGTTGGGATGTTTTGTACAATATTCAGTCTTGAGCTCATTCCGTTTTTCTTAAGGTTTTTGCTTGTGGTTCTTCATGGCATCAGCTTGATCTGCTAAAGGTAGCAGAGCAGACTTATAAATTGGTGAAGTTTGATCGTCAGTGCGTTCTTAAAAGAGAAAATTGGTAACACAAGAAGTGTTGGTAGAATTCAAGAACGTGTGTATAAGCTTACTTTAGTTTTGTGAGCTTTGATCTTGATTTCTTTTTTCATTTTTTACTCCACCCCTCCCACCCCCTACCCCCACCCCACACCCTTTTTCTTTTGCTTTTTGGTACTTGATTACTAAAATTGCAAAATGCATTACTTGTTGGTTTGATGATTCTATCTTATCTATATATACATTGAAGATGAGCACTAGGTCTGTTGTTGACTTGACTGCTCAAAATCCTACTGACATCTGAGATGGTTGGGTTGTTCATCTTTGATGCGTTACAAAGCATAAGTGTCCCGAGGTCTTTTGGAAGCAATGCCGTTCTGTCTATTTGTAGTCTGATAGCATTTGGGTTTGTGCAATAGGTTATAATCACTGGGGTTTGCCATGCAGTTATTTGCTTTAGTGCCAGGAAGCAGCACATTGAAGTTTCCATCTCGTGCTAAATTGCAACTTAGAGAATAAAGTTCAGGATGGATTGTTCAGGTTAGAAAAAAGAAAGGATAAAAAGTTCATTTGTCTCTCTTTTTTGTTTATTCACTTTTGGGGGCTCAGAGTCCTTGAATGAGTAAAATTACTTCAGTTGAAGTAGAATTCATTACTGTGATTAATTTTGATACTGTATTGTTGCCATTAAGCAACGGTATATTGGTAATACTTGATAATATAGTTGTTACTTTTGCTATCATGTATTGGATTCTATGGCAGAACAATATACTCCCTCCGTCCCACTCAAAATAGGATTTTTGGGTTGGGGACGGGGATTAAGGAAAAGTGTTAGTGAAGTAGGTGTTGTGAGTATAAAAAGTGGGGTAGGAGAGAGAAAGTGGGGTAGAGAATGATGAGTGGAAAGTTGTTGTGAGTGTGAATGTGGGTCCCATTAAATAAAACATTTTGATTTGGGGGTTGTCCTATTCGAGTGGGACACCCAAAATGGCAAAATGTCCTAATTCGAAATGGACGGAGGGAGTATAGTCTAAGCAGTGTTTAAAACTGGACTGACATTTGCATGGAACTTACTTGTAGTCTTGCTTCTAGATGTAAATGGTTGGTGATTGATCTTGTGATGATGTGAATTGCATACAAAGTTGGTCATAGTTACAGGAGTTTGGAGTTCTTAACGTTGAGGAATATGGTATGTACTAGTGTAGATGGTGAGCAACATTAGAATAGCATTTTGTTTGGTCTTTTGACCTTCTTGTAGATGCATATAGTTGAGGATTATTCTTGTGAATAGTGCAACTGGTGATCTGTTCCGAGTCATTTCTTGATGATGTTTCTGCACCTTTTTTGATATCTCCTGAAGATGTTTCTGCACCCTCTTTCACGTAACCCCGTTATTTCCATCTATATGGGGGTTGTGTGTGTGTGTGTTGGAGGGGGGGGGGGGGGGGGGGGGTTCTTTTATGAACCATGTTTCTGATGTTTCATTTGTTGTTATGGAAGGAAGGTTTTGAAGCATATTTTGGTTCTTGCTAGACTGAACATTCCCTAACTTGTTTTATCACAACCTCGTCATTCTGCTACCGCTGATTGTTTTCAAACACTTGTGGTTTTCCTTCCAAGTTATGGAATTATATCTGGGTTGAATAGCTCATACTAAGATTGTGCTTCTGTGTGATTTTATATTAAGTGTCTGAATAATCAAACACGTAATGTCACAAATTTATTCAAATACAACTATCTTGTCCACTGCATTGGAGCGAAAAGATTAGTCAAAAATAATGTAGCAAAGTTTTGACCTTAGCGAAATTGTTACATACCCACCTCAGAAATCATCATCAGATTCACTAGAAGATGATGATGTAGCCTTCTCTGGTCTGAAATATGACTGCAAGTTTTGGTACATCAATGAATTTCTTGAGGTGGGAGACAATGGAGGTGATGATCCAATGCTCCTAACTTTCTTCTTCTGAATCTTCTTTGTGATGTCGACGCAAACTTGATCAACCATGTCAAGAAAGTCCTTCACAAACCCGAATATTTGGAAAGGACTCGTTCCTTTGTCTTTGGAACCTCCCGCTTGGTAGAACTCTGTAGTCCTCTTAACGAGCTCCATAACCCTTACTTGTTCTTCCCTTACCACCTTAAGCTCATCTTCACACTCTTCCAAGAACCCTTTCATTTCCTTCACAAATCCGCCTCTCTCACCATTGCCACACTGTGTCACAAGCTGTCGAATCTCAGTGACTTTTGGCTGTGAGGTTTGGACTCATGGAGGCAAAATTGTCATAGTCTATTGTAGACGCTTTCTTCACATTACGGAACTCAGTACTTAAGCCTCCTATAACAGGTAACCCAAGCATTATGCACTCCTTATCCCTCTCTTCTTTTGCTTCCAAGCTATCAGAATCTTGATCACTGCAGCTATCTTTACTGTTGTGTCTGACGAGTTGATGGTCTTTATTGCGCTTACCCTCAGATCGAAGAACTTGTTCCACTACAAAGTGGAGAAGGGTGGTCTTTCCGTCAGTACTTTTCACATACGAAAGCTTTCGTAGAGCACTTAAGTTGAATCCTTGTGCATTCCCTCTTGCAGTACCAGCATTCATCCGATTACCAGCCTTTAGAATTGCTTCGAGAAGTTTCAAGAAAGTTCCACGAGTTCGCAACTCCTTGCATCCGAATTCAAGGGTCTGCAAAGACTCCTTGAGGTGCAAGATCTCAGGATCATAATTCGATCTAAATAGCATGGCGTTGATGCGTATGAATGCCGAGGGAATAGCTTTGAGAATGTGGTAGAGGAAAGATTCACCATCGGTAAGTCTTGTTGGGTTCCCTGTAAATTGGAGGATTTTAGATGTTTCTTCATCGGTTGGGGAAATTTTGGTCAGCTTTTCGAGGGTATCGCCATTCAGTCCATTGCCCTCTAGGAGGGCATCAAGTATTTCTTTGCGAGAAATCGCAAGGGATTTAAGAACAATTGCTGTGTTCTGGGACTTTCGTGGATCAAGAATGAGCATTTGAGCAGATGACGCTGAATTTGAACTAGCTGAACTAGATGATGTATACTTAACTTCAGGGGATTTTCGATTTGAAGCATTGTACCCAAACAGAGTTTCCATAAGCTCATCATCAAACCTGACAGCCATATAAAGCATAAGCTACAATAAGCATACCATTTTCTGTATAATTAACATTTTCTATATAAATAGAGATTCTAGGAACAAGAAGAATGCATTGAAGGTTATGATTTGAGGGTTGCACTAACCGGAGAGAGCCGTCGTTGATTTCAGTCCAAACTAGTGAATGATCAGCATTCATATTGACCTTATCCCAGTGAAACGGCCTCATCTTCATTTGAGCTTCACTATTTTCCTTCGAACATTCTTCGTTCTGTATATCACCCCTGCTACTGCTGCTTACCTTACCTCTTGATGCAGGTGGAGGTCTCAACGATGAAGCTAATCTCCCTGATCTAGATTTTGGAGGTAGTGCAGCTGGGTATCCCTTTCCTGGCATCAGTGGAGGTGGTGGTTTTAGTGTTCTCTTTGTTAGAACAGCTGGTAGTGGCGGTGGAGGTGGTGGTTTTGAAGTTATCTTCGTTTGAACAGCCGGTGGTGGTGGCGTGGTGGTGGTGGTGGTGGTGGTTTTGAAGTTATCTTTGTTTGAACAGATGGTGGTGGTGGTGGTGGTGGTGGTGGCGGTGGTGGTTTTGGAGTTCTCTTAGTTTGAACAGCTGGTGGTGGTGGTGGTGGTGGCGGCACGTATGGCAATGGTGTATTCATCTGTATCACCAACGGTGGGAAGGGAGGTGCCTGAGGGCGTAGCAGTGGTGGTGGAATTGGTTTCTCCAAATGTGGATCACAAGGGTGTTGCAACTGTGGTGATGCCGGTTTTACGACTTCTGAAATGTCAAGTGATTCAAGTCTGTCACTAGGCTGATGTGGGTAAGGGATTTCCTGAAGTGATTCAGACACGTTTGATTTATCCCCTCTACCAGGTACCCTTTTCTCCTCTTCATCTCTAGGATTAAACCGAACAGTAGTGGAGACAGAACTCCTAAGTTGACCCCCTTCGAGTCGTCTCAAACAAAGAACTTCTACACCATCCTGCTCAACAAGTAGCCCTTTCACAGTCCCACAACTCTGCCTCAACTCGTACGGGTCCCTCACCACTTCTCCATGAAAACTCGAAATAAATCTATCTTTCTGGTGATTTTGAGCCTTAACGTATCTGTAGAAGAAATAGAAGCATATCCCTGCAATCAGTATGGTAATTCCAGCTGTGGCAGCAACGGCCTTGATCACTATTCCATCTGTTTCAGCCATATTTCTGGTTTGGAGGACGACTTTCTGAAGGTCTTTGAAAACAGGTAGAGTTAAAAAGCAAAATGAGAGACGAGTTTTGGTTTGTAATCTGACAAGTTTAAAGGTGGATGAAACTATTGGAATTTGCAGTCTGATGAGCCAGCCCAGAGGGTTGGAGTTAACAAAGTCTGTTAATCTCGTTAAGAAAAAGTATTGTATATAGGGGGACTAAATCTGCAGCCTTAAATATGATTTGTGAAGATTTAGAATGGCCTGCATTTGGCTGTATGAGGCATGTCAGCATCAGTACAAGTGTTTTTGGAGTTAACAAGGATTTTCACAATGTTATGCCAGAAAAATATACCGAAAGAACAAGATGATTACAAGAAGGCCGTACGCACAAGGTGGAAAAAATTGTTCTGCATATTAGGTTCTGGTGCAGGGTTTTTTTTTCAGACGAGAGCCCATTATAGTTCGGTGTAGATTGCGTTTTGTTGGAGGGGATTGTTTTGGGGGTCTTGTTTTTTCATTTTTGTTGTCTAGTTGTCTTGCATAATAGAGTTAATGAGATATGATAAATAGGCAGGTAAATTTGGTTCTACTTTCAAGTTTTGATGGATTTGGAACCCTAGATTTGATCCCAGGAGAAGCAAATGTAGTACAGAGCTTTTCAAATATTGATTTGATACAACATGAAGAAAATCTCTCTTTGTTGAGTAACGGTAATTACGGCAATCGATGAGATGGAACATTTGAAGTTTCGGCGATACACAGGTAAGGTAACTGGGTAAAAAGACACAATAGGGGGTTTTCACTATAACAATCAACCAAAATCTCATCCTGTAACATGACTACAAGGATAAATCAAAAAAAAATATCATCTCCCAAATTTTATGCCCCTGTCATGGTGTCAAAAATATATCAAACTACAAGGTCGTATTTACAATTCTAAGAACCCCGAAGAAGCTCCAAAGGGATCATTTTAATACAAGGCAGGGGAAACGGGTTAGCAAAAAAATAGTCTGATTTATGTTATAATTTGGCTCTCTTGGACGCTGGAGATGGAAGCAAGTCGCAAGCAACAAGTGATGGCAACTGAGATGCGGCCGATAATGAATCATCATCCATTAGCTTTCTTTTATGAGCTTCAACTCCTTCATCATCTTCTCCTTCCCCTTTTAGAATGAAATCTTTTAAACGCTCCACATCTGAAAGCTTTACTGGTTTCAATAGGAAGTCCTCTGCTCCTTCTTCCAAACACCTATTGTCAATATAAAAAAAAAAATGTTTCTTGGTAAGTATTAAGTAAATATCCAAAAGAAAGAAAGCATACGCACGCTTTAGGAGTAGGTTTTCTGAAAGTCGGCTTTTTTTTCTACTTGCAAGCATTTGGCGGACATTTAGGAGACCTATCAGACCTACTTCAGCAATATTCATTGATAGAAATTAGTAAATCGGATCAAGGAAATACCTATCGATTCGCGTCAAAATGTTCTCAGATGACATGATAACCACAGGGATCTCTCTGAAGGTTGAAGATTTCTGTCAATTAGAAAACACAAAGACAACTATCAGACCCAAACAACAACAACAACACCCAGATCTATTTCAATAATTTTCTTAAAACAATCACAAGGGAAAAACATAAATTCATCAGAATTATTACCAACCTTGATTTTCTTGAGTAGTTCAAATCCAGTCATCCCGGGCATAGAATAATCTGTCATTATCAAGTTCACCTTCAAATCCTAAAACCAACACAAATCAAAATAAATAAAAATTAGAATTCCTGTAATTTATCTAGGGTTTCTCAGCAACCAAATAAAAAGTTAACAGTATCAATTTTGAATCCTTACATCGAATTTATCAGAGCTCTGGTCGTCATCCAACCCTAGATATTGTAAAGCTCTGTTTCCACTATCCACAACCGTAACTGTAAATTCCCAAAATCAACATAATATTAACAACTCAATTCATCATCTCAAAATAAATTAAAAAAAAATCGTGTTAGGAAATTACCTTTGCAGGAAGAGATCTTGAGCAATCTCTCAATAACCTTGCGATCGATGTTACTATCATCAACAGCAAGAACATGAAACTGCTTAGATTCCCGGCGACAAACACCCATCGTCGTCTCAGGCAGCGAACAATTCCTCAACATAGTTGCAGCCATTGTTGAACTTGAATATAATCGAGCTGTTTTTGAATTGAATCCTTTCTTTTCCGTGTTGAAAAATTGAGAGGAGCTGGATGGAATGGAAGAAGGAATCGGTAATTGGGTCAACAATGGATTGTGGAATGATTTATATTAGGGGGAAGTTTGATTTGATTTGGATTTGAAGGGATTGTGGAGAGAGAGAGAGGGGAGATGTAATTAATTAAAGTGGGGAAATGGGTTGGAGATACGGGAAGATCTTGTCTGACATTTTCTGATTTTCTCTTTTCTCTGCTGTAACAGTAAAAGACACGATTGTAGTAAAAGCTTTCACCGATCCAGACACTCTCCATTTTGTTTTTCCTTAATTTGAATTAATTAACGTTTAAAGACGACGTTTCACGTTTGACCATACTATTAGAAACAAGTTGAAGTAAAAGGTTTAAGAAAAAATAATGAATAATGCTAGGGCCACAAAAAAATCACAAAATCTCACTCACAAAATTTTAAGTGTAGTGATTTTATAGGTGTTTTTAATTAGAATGTGGCAGATCCACTATCACTACAACCAATAAAATATCGCCACCTCATTGTGTGAGTATGATTTTGTGATTTTGTTTTATGCCCCTAGCATTGTTCAAAAATAATACTCTTCCATCCCAATCCGTCTCATAATGTTATTATTTTCTTTTTCAGATGGTTCAGTCTTTTAAGATTGTTAGTTGCTTTATTACTTAAAAGGGATAATAAAACTCACTTGTAACTTCATACCAACTTTCTCTCTTATACCCCCTTTGTCCCTAGGGCTGTTAAACGAACCGAGCCTGTTCGCTCGGCTCGTTAAAGCTCGACTGGAATGGGCTCGAAGTGCTATTCGAGCTCGAGCTCGAACCGAGTTTTTCAGCTCAATTTTTTATCGAGCCAGCTCGTTTGTTCGACGAGCTTTGTTAGAACTCGGCTCGTTTAATTCACAGTTAACTCGGGCTCGGCTCGATAAGCTCGTTAACGCGTGTTATTTTGTTTGCGTTTGACTCGAGCCCGGCTCGGCTCGTTAAGCTCGAGCTCGACTAAATAATCATAATTATTACTTTTGTAATGAATACATATACATTATATGTATGTACAACATTGTACAAGGAATAAATCATAACTAAAATATTTTTATCTTCAAAATAAATCAAACATTAATTGCACAACAACTAAAATTAATTTAATTTTTATACATTCATATAATGATCATATAGCGACTATATACATACAATAATACAATATATAGATTGTACAACAACTAGAATTAGTTTATTCTATGCACATTCATTACGAAAACATAGAGATATATACACAATAGTCGTTTTTTTTTTCAAAACTAATTTATTATTTTTAAATGTACACATATTTGTCTTATATTATTTTTCTCATTGAAATAAAAAATAAAATTAACATCTATTGTTGTAGTTATATATGCAAGTATATTTAATTACTCAAATATAAAATGAACAAAATGTTTATCATTTACACATACACACACATATATATTTCACATATAAATGCGTTTGCATGTAGAAAAATATTTATTAAATATGGAGTATAAATAAATATATGTGTGTGTGTGTATGTATGTATATATATATATATATATATATATATATATATATATATATATTTATTTATGTATGTATATGATATATTGGATATTATATATACATACATGTAACACATATTTATATACATAAAATTAAATATATGTATGTATGATATGTGTGTGTATGGAATATTTGATGTTATATATATACATACATACATATAGCACATATTTATATTCATTATTATATACTCCCTCTATCCTGCCCGATTTAGGACATTTTGCCATTTTAAGTGCCCTACTCGACGTAGTACGGCCAAAAAATGGAAAGATAATATTACTTTTGTTCTCATAACCTCCTACATTCATTCTAGTTCCTCTTAAGTCGGGCGGGACGAAAGCCGTATATGTGTGTGTGTGTGTGTATGATGTATGTATGAATTATACGTATATATACATACATGTAACATATACTATATTATACACCTAGCATAGCGTACGTTATACTAAATACAGTTAACTAAGTATAATAACATCATTTAAATGATATATACTAACCAGAAAGTTTGTCTGACTTTGACTTTCATGGTCAACTCCATAAAACGTTGACCACAATATGAAAACCTACCTATCCCTATGCATTTCAAAAATTGTTATGAATTCACCGTTAGAATACGGTCGGCCTCAACTTTTAATTGCAAAATAGTAACTAGGTATTTAGCTTTATAAAATTAAGATCAATGTTTGATCAAGTTGATCATAAAAATCAAAGTCTGGATGGAAGAAGTATCAATTTCAAATAACTAAGTTAGCTCATAGATAAGTGTGGAGAATTTCACTTTTTAAAAAAGAAATAAAAAGAAAATGTCAATAAATATACTCATTTACTCAAATAATTTCTTAAAAAAAATTACTCAAATAACTAAATACACTAGTTATATTAACACATCCTCATAAAGAAACACAAAAAAGTAATTTTCTTCATTTTTAATATGTGAAGTTAAATAAACAAGAGATTTTTTTTAATAAAAAAATACTCAAATAATTATTTTGTAATATACTCCTTCGTTTGTAATATGTGAAGTTAAATGAACAAGAGATTTAAAAAAAAAAAAAAAAAAAGCAGGAGGTTACATACTTACATTTGTAAATTAGACACATATTTTGAGATTAAAAGAAGAGTAAAAAGAAAAACAAAATAATAATAGAGTTTTTGTTCAAAATGCAGAGAATACTTATCAGAGCTCGGTAAGGCTCGAATTCGAACTCGAGCTCGTTTGATTGCATAATTTTCAGGAAAACGTTTAAGCTCGAACTCGGCTCGTGTAGACTCGAGTTCGAACAGCTCGTGAAAAGCTCGCGAGCAGCTTGAAATTCGATTCGAGCTCGAACAACAAAAATGGGCTCGAGCTCGATAATTTGTAAACGATCTCGAGCCCAAAAAAAAGTACTCCCTTAGTCTGTAAATATTTTTTACCTACTAATTTTTTTCACTGATTGTTATACTTAAATTAATTAAGAGTACAAGTTTCACGTTTTTTTTCATTTTTATTTATTTGCAAAAAAGTACTCCCTCTGTCCTAAATGAGTGTACATTTTTAAGAAATCTTTGTCCCAAAATGAGTGTGTTTTTTGGCAAAACTTTGTCTCTAAATGTTTGTTTTGAAATTTGGACACTCATTTAGGGACAGAGGCAGTACAAGAATTTAGAAAGTAATGTCACTAACATTCCTTAAAACTTACTCAACGCTTTGTAGGGCTAGATTTCAAAAAAGACAAAAACTTGTATGACAACATCATGAAGTTGTTCAATTTTGTCATGCTTGAGAAGTTTGGTTTTATGTCTGACCCGAATGCCTTGGTTTCTCGAGTACTCAACTCATTTCTTAGGGTGAATTTTGTGAATGCTAACGTAAGACAGTTTCCAAGTTATACTTGGGGAGACATTTGTTCGTCCCATGTTGTTGTTAAGAAAGAACTAATAGTTTGTGAAGTCAATTTGATGACTGACAGCTTATCACACGCTGCTAGATTGTTTAGTAGCTTTGTATTTGGGTTGAGCCTCTAATTTTTGTGGAGATTTTTCTCATGACTCTATTATTGTACTATTAATCTAATATAGTTTAATTTATCTTATTTTTAAGAAAAGAAACTTCTTGAGAGTAATTAAATTCCTAACTATTAATCATATTCAATCAAATTAATAATAAATGAAAAAAGACATCTTCAAATGGGATTGATGGAATGTTATTTTATTTGCATGCCACGCCTTTTGAAGCTCGTAACTTTTGCAGGAATTTAGCTGGATTGATAGTTACTCCACAAACTGTAAAAGAACCGCTCCACCGAGTTAGTTCCACCATTCCACCCAATTGTTCTGATCAAGGCCACATACACGTATTCATCATCTGTGCGGCTAGGATAATTTCAATTTTTTGTGAGTCCCACCGAGCTCGGTCACATCTCAACCATTGGGTGTAGCTAACATGACGTGACTTCAATCGAAACCATTAGGTGGAGCTAATTCCTCGATCGAGCGGTTCGAAATCCTTACTTCATCCTTTCAATTCAAACGTTAAACACCATGATTCAAACTCAACAACAATTTACTTTTCTTTATCATTTTCCACATAAAGTTTTCTTCACTCCATCCTTTTGTGTTCACGCCTTAGACACGTCAACAGTACAATCTTTGTTCACATAAGTGAATTGAACCGTTTTTACCCCCAGATGACCCACGAGTACTAATTAAATTGTTCGCAATATTTTCTTTGGGAAATAAATATAAAGTTACAAAATATAGCTTATAAAATGAGGTGTCATAATTGTGTTTGTGTTTTTAATTGGAGTGTGTCGGGTTCACTATTGATGTAGTCAATAAAATATCGTCACCACATCTTGTATTTTTCATTTTGTAAACTTCTTTTGTAAGTCTAACATTTCCCAAATCCTTCTACCTAAGTCCGCCCTGCTTCTTCCGTCTCATAGTAATTTTTAATTTTATCATTTCATGTATTCCATTAGAAAATATCATTAAAATAAAAATCTAATACTACTACTTCTTTGTGAGGAAGTCTTGTGTGAGACGATCTCACATATGAGATGGATCTCGACGAGAAAAGAAATGAACTTGCCCCGCCATACCCATAGGGACAAACCATATACTCTCTCAACGAGATCCGTCTCACATGTGCGACCGTCTCACACAATTTTTTGTCCTTCTTTATTCATGCTACTTATTTGAGATTGTTACAACAATTTTTCACTTTTTTTTTTCACTTTCTCTCCTCTTCATACTCTTGACATCTATTTTAAAAACATTAGTTCTTAGGGTAAATATAAAGTCACAAAACTGTGCAACAAAATTTGGCTTACAAAATGATGTGTCGTGATTTTGTTGTGTGCCCGGTCCACTATCGATGCAACCAATAAAATATCGTCACCTCATTTTGTATCCTTCAATTTGTGAAATCCTTTTGTGCCCCTAGCATTGCCCTAGTTCTTAATACTCCCTCCATCCAAAAATGATATTCGCGTTTGACTATTCAAACTTTTTAAGGATATGAAAAATTGTTTTGCTAGCCATGTTTTATTTATGCACTTTTAAGGCAAAAATGTAGAAAAGTGAAGAATTTTTTGGGACAAAGAGAAATAACAAATGAGAAAATCGTTTTGGGATGGAGTGAGTATTTCTTTTTTAAAATAAAATAAATTGTTGTTACCCAATAGAATAAATTTAGACAAAGTATTAATGAGACAGTATGATTTGGTAGACAGACCTTTTGAAGATTTTGGAAATTTTCTAACATGTGCCCTTATTTCCCTGAGGGAAGGGACAAAGAGATTGGGTTTTCTGAGGGATCCTATTTTATTTAAAGTTATTTGGATTTTTGCTGATTTTTCTGTCCCTACCAAAAATTTTCAAAATTTGGAAACTAATCTCTAATTGGACAATAAGATCAAGTGGGGGGCCTAACTAATTGCTAGTCGACATAATCTGGATTGTTTCGACACCATCTACATGGATAAAATTATTTCAATCTCCACATTCAATAACAAGATTTGTTTTCATTTTCTTGGATGTATCCTCATTTGAGGTTATTAGGATTGTTTTTTTTTAGTGAAAATCTCGAGAAAAGTTTGTTTTACACTCGTTTAATGTAAAACATGTTTTCATTCTTTAATGTAAAACGGAATCTCTTAATGTAAAACAAGTTTTACACATTTCTTAGTGTAGAACATGTTTTTCATAAGACTGACTCTTTTTTAATAGATACTATGAAGCGTAATTAAGGGTTTGTTTGGTGTACAGTTCTAAAATGCAAAGTAAAAAAGATGCTTATAAATATCAAATAATCATGTATACTTGTTCTACCATTATACTCCCTCCGTCTTAAATTGATCTTTTCATTTGGCATTTTTTATTGTCCCAAAAAGTTATTCACATTGCTACAACCTAGGCTTAGAAGTGCCCAAACAAAACATGACTAGTGAATCAAGTGTTCATATCCTTAAAATTTTTGAATAGTCAAATGTGAAAATTATTTTGAGACAGAAGGAGTATCATCTACCTAGCCAAAAAAATGAAAAATCAAAAAACAAGTTTTCTTAGCTAATAAAATCAAATCATGACAACACTAATAATTTAATCCTCTTCTTGATATCTTTGGAACACCAAATCTCTTTCTTGATCATCTACAACATTAATCGCCTTATTGTCATCAACACATGCTCCTATGAGAGTTGTTATTTAAACAATTTTGAAGAAACTTAGAACTTTGTAGAGGAGATATTTAAATTTTGAATAAAAAGAAACTTAGAACTGAAATTAGAATTTTTTTTTTCTCTCTAGAAGTATTTCCACACCGTAATAAGTACAGTTATCATCATCAAATTTTGTTCACCGTGAATAAATATATTTTGACTTAATGCAAAATTATAAGTAAAAGTATGATATAACTATCTCTAATTAACTAAGAAAATAACAATAAAATTATACTCAATATCAAAATAAAATAAAAACAAATCAAAAAATTAAAAAATAAATAGAAAATGAATTTTAATAAAATAAGAAAATAATAAATCATAAGCATAATCAAAATAGACAAAAGAGAGAAACATAAATTAATTTTAAAAAATCAATAATATTTACCGCAAATGTTTAATTTTCTCTCTCCTTTTCACTCACAACAACTATCCACTATCTCATTTTCTCTCTTCTTCCCACTCATATCACCTACTTTTTTCTTAACGTCTGCCCATTCAATTTTAATAACCATAAGTTTGGGACGGACGGAGTAATTCTCTATTTAGTGGATCCTAATTATCATACACACATCAACTATTTACTAACTATGCTTTACTCCACTTATCTCTTTTTTACCTACTTTATACACTCATAACCAGTGGCGTATCCAGGATTTCAGGTTAGGGTGTGCAAAACTTAATGCAATATAAAAAAAATCAAGATAAAATAATATGCATCATTTTTATATATAAAAAAAGAAAGATTAAAATGATTTACGACGCACTGACATTTCCTGAAAGTACTTTATGACTTCATCAACGCTTAACTTGTCTAGTACATCTTTTTCAACATAAGACACTAAAGAATCATTAAGCATATCATCCCTTATACGATTACGCAACTCGTGTTGGAAAAATGTGTAATTATGTGAAGGAAATTGCGCGCAATTCCTTGGGAAAATCATCCGTTGATTAAAGTGGATTATAAAGTTGATTAATATTTTCTCCATGTAAATATTAAATGTGGTGAGTCCAATTTAATATAGGATGATAGAAAAATTTAAAGCTCAAATGTCAATGGATAAATTGGAGAGTGGGTTTGTACACATGGAAAAGGAAGTGAAAGACTTCCAAAGCTCTTTCCTTTAAAACGACATCCCAAATGGAAAATGTTCCAAAACCATTGGTGGGTAAAATTAGTTGAATTTGTCCAACATTGGTTTGGAACAAAAGATTGAACTAATATAAATACAATTAACCATTTGTATGGGTTAAAGTTGTGTAAACTATAGGCTCTCTCTTGCGTCAGGGTGCGCATATGGGGGGTGCAGATTTCAGTTAAAATTTGTCGATATGTGTCTCGGACCACCAGACTCATGTGTGCGCGACCTGCGGACACGAATGCAGCTCTAAAATGGCCTAGCTTGACTAACCAACCTTTTGTTCTATTTTAAACACTTTGCACCCCTCTTCCTTCAAAAATAACAATTTACACTCCTAAAGTTTTTTTTTTTTTTTTTTTATAACTACTCGATGATTTTTTTGAAAAACCCAGGGTGTGCATCTGCCCACCCTGGACATATACTACATCCGCCTCTGCTCATAACACTTTACCCCACTTTATATATTTCTTATATATATATATATATATATATATATATATATATATGTAGGTGCTCAAATGAGAACCACAAGTGTGTGAGAACCATGAGAACCAACAGCAGCCGTTGGATTAGAAAAAAAGGGACGGCGCAGATCGGCTTGGGAGGGACAAGATGCGGTGGCATTTTTGAAATAAGTCGGAACTTCAAGGCAAAACAGGTATTGTTTCGTTATGTTCTTCTGCGATGAAGCGGTGGCATTTTTGTAATAAGTCGGATTTTATTAGATACACTTAGATTTTGCCTAAATGTATCCAAGTAAACATTGGATACATTTAGTTTTGAGCTAATGTATCCAATGAATTATCCAAGTGAACATTGGATACATTAGGTTTTGCCTAAATGTATCCAAGTAAACATTGGATACATTTAGTCTTGACCTAATGTATCCAAGTAATGTATTCAATGAATTATCCAAGTGAACATTGGATACATTAGTTTTTGCCTAAATGTATCCAAGTAAACATTGGATACATTTAGTTTTGACCTAATGCATCCAATGAATTATCCAAGTGAACATTGGATACATTAGTTTTTGCCTAAATGTATCCAAGTAAACAATGGATACATTTAGTTTTGACCTAATATATCCAATGAATTATCCCAGTTCACTTCGGCGCGCGTTATGTTTTTTTAAAGCGATATGACCATTATGCCCTTGCGTCTCCTTTATTTTCAAAATTGCCACCGTGCCTTTTTCTTTCCTTCTTAATCTGGACAGTCCATTTAATCCTAATCTTAAGGCTAGTAATGGTTCTCATGTAATTTGCATCTCACAGGAGCAGGACCCTCTCTCTATATATATCTCTATATATATATATATATATTTTTTAATTTTTGAACTTAAAAAATTTGACTATTGACAGATGGAGTAACTCCGTGTTAAAATAATAAAAATCCATTGTCTGATACATAAAGAGAATAAAAATTGCATGAACAATGGACGAAAACGTGGGACCAGATCAGATTTACTCGGTTTTTAATTGAAGAGTTGAATAGAGAAAGTAAAAGAGCAAAATAATGATAAACCGAGATTGAGAGTCAAAATACGAAGAAAAAAAAAAAAAGTACTGGCGTATTTAAATTGGGATTGGGTTATACGCTCCTTGAAACTTTCGTTATATAACTATCAAAAATGATGAAATTCATTTTTTTTTAAAAAAAATTATTTTTTATTTATTAGTTAATTTGATAAAAAAAAATGCTATTTTTAAATTTAAGTTTGATAAGTAAAACTCATTTAAATAACTTGATTAAGATGAGAATAGTAAGGAAGAGTTCCATCTTAACAAACAACACTAGTTCAACTTCTTTTTTTTGTTGTAGGACCTTGTCACCTGATACAAAATTTATCTTACATTTTTTGCAACGACTAGGTTCATGAATATGCAACTAAGATCTATTATTAATAGGACTCCATTAAAATACTTAAAAAGTCAAATAATTTTATAAGGTTCACACGTTACTTTGGACAGATGGAGACATGGAACATGTTAGATAATCATTTTCGAGTTTTAATTCCCCCACACCCTCACCCTCACCCCCACTCCCACCTCTATTAGATTTGTTGTTTATTATTTTTTTTGGTCCCAATTTAAGTTTTTTGTTTTCGATTCATTATTTGCTTTATTTTATAAACGATAAGTAATGAACATTGCTGTTTTAGCCTACTTTATTCTTTTAACTAGCGGGTAACCCATGCTCTGCACGGGAAACCAATACTATGTCTTAATTTTTTTTTAATTATAATTAACTAATATAGTAATCATCATTTTAACTAATACTATCAATAATAAAAATTAATCTATATGATTACTATTATTATAATAACTATTATAATTAATTAATACTATTGATAGTAATAGTTAATATATATTAATAGCAATGATTAATCTATATAATAATAATTATTAATATAATTATTATAATAAAATAATATTATTAATAGTAATAGTTAATTGATATAGTAACCATTATGATTAATTAATATTAAAAATGAATAATCTAACTTATATAATAACTATTATAATTAACTAATACTAATAATAGTAATAGTTAATGTATGTAGCCTATTATAGTTAACCAATACTATTAATAGTAAAAAATATCTTATAAAGTAACTATTATGGTTAACTAATACTATTAATAGTAATAATTAACTTATATATAGTAACTATTATAGTTAACCAATACTATTAATAGTAATAGTTAACTAATACTATTAATAGTAATAGTTAACTAATATAGTAACTATTATAGTTAACTAATACTATTAATAGTAATATTTAACTTGTATTGTAACTAATATTGTTAACTAATACTATTAATAGTAATGGTTAACTTATACTATTAATAGTAATGGTTAACTTATACTATTAATAGTAATAGTTAACTCATATAATTACTAATATGATTAACTAATAGTATTAGCTAAGAATGAGAATATCAAAAGTCATTTGATTTTAAGATGATGTTGATGTGGCTTCTCTAAAATCAAGTTTTTACTAAAATATGTCCACATGTCAAATCCACAACACTCCTCACAAACTTTAATATATATATATATATATATATATATATATATATATATAGATTTTATATGATTACAAAAAAAAAAAAAAAAAAAAAAACAAAACTTATGGGTAGTTTTCATCCATTTGATATAGAAATACTCCGTCCGTCTCAGAGCATATGTCTATCGTTCCATTTGCACGGTGATTAAGAAATAATAAAAGTGTTGTGAGTATGAGAATGAGGTAGGAGAGAGAAGGTGTGGTAGAGAATAATA
Source organism: Campanula takesimana (assembly GCA_026119855.1). Taxonomy (NCBI): domain Eukaryota; kingdom Viridiplantae; phylum Streptophyta; class Magnoliopsida; order Asterales; family Campanulaceae; genus Campanula; species Campanula takesimana. Next base: position 378,320 of record JAOWBW010000343.1, read on the forward strand.
ATTTGATTGTTGTCGTGAGTATAAAAGTAAAGCATAAGAGAAAACGAGTGGAGGAACGATAAAGATTATTTGTCTTGTTTGGAAGTAAACATACACAGTACTCCACTACTCTGGAACAGAATAAATGGGAAAGACGCACATATACTCTGAGACAGATGGAGTAATATTTTGGATAATTATAGCTTTACCTCACTAAAATTATTTATTTATTTATTTTGTATTTATTTATATTTATTTCTTAATAAGCATATGAAAATAAAATTAAAAATTTAAATTATAACAGAAAAAATATTATATTATCGTCTTTAAATATTTATAATTTTTGCTCAAAAAAATACAGTATTTATTTTTTTATTTTAAGAAGTGTTGAAAGTGTAGAAGAAAATGAAAATCCTAGGCCTACGTACACCGGTTGACAGGTAGGCTCCACATGGCCAGAAAGATTTGGTGGGGTTAGATAAATCTCCTCCATTTGCGTGAGTGAATGGTCACGTTTCAGCTACAGTCTTCTTTTCTGACAGCTCGATTTGTTCCTCATGCTGCCACGTTTGGTATGAAATAAGGATAGTGCTAAACTTATGAGGAGTATGGTATTCTTCTTTTGGTCTTCAGCGCATCAAATAAGGATAGTGCTTTTGAAAAAAAAAGGTAAAAAAATAAACAAAAAAACCAAGTAAGGATAGTGCTAAGCTTATTTGGATTATATTATTACACATCTTATACCATCCACAGTGGTTTCACACAAAAAAACCATTCAACACCCACTTTATCACTCCACATCAGATTCTCTCTCTTCCAACTCATCCATTCAACACTCATTCACATAACACCCTACAATGGTTTGTTTAATCCCTCATTCAACACTTTTCTCACTCATCATCCTATACCCACTACTTAAAATTTATTTTTTATTTTTATGATTAGTGTTGAAATAGTTATTATTGAGATCCATTTTTAAAAAAATGGGTTTTTTTTTTTGTCGGAATACAATGAAACTTTCGTCAATTTAAAGAGATTTTTTTTAGGAATTGGTGTAAAAAAAAAAAAAAAAACTCATTTTCTGTGAATAATTGAGCTCAAAAAATTGGGATAAAAGTAAAAAATAGAGCCAGCCAATCATGCGCTGACAAGTGTCAAAAAAAAAAAAAAAAAAAAGGCGGACCTTCTCCGTACACGCGACCTTGTCGGCGCGTGTACTACACGCTCCTCGCTGGCCCAATAGAGACGCGCCACGTGGCAAATCCGGTCCTCCCTCTTCCCATTCACACTCGTTGAATTTTTCACAAAAAAATTCACACAAAATCATTTCAACAACCATTGGAGCAATTCATGTGAATTTTTTTTGTGAATGGGTATTCAACACCCATTTTTTTGGCATTGTAGATGGTCTTATATTGTTAGGATTTAGGTGTAGACATTTTCAATACGTGTGTCAGCAGTTCGGTTCAAACTATGAGTTTGAAATCAAACTGAACTAAATCACATAATTTAATTCAATTTTCAAACTCATATATATAGTTTGGTTTAGTTTAAAAAGTAGTTAAATTGCATGGTTTGGTTTGAGGGGGTCTGAATCTGCCAGACCAAACCAGATCGAACTAAATCAAATCATCCAAGATCGTACCATGAAACTGATCATATTAAGTTGTTGAATATAACATCTATTTGGTTGTTTTCAACAGTTAAATTAGATTTAATCCTAACAACCTAACCCTAATTTACTTGTATCTAAACTGTTGTATTATTAATTAGTTCTTGTTGTTGGATTGTAATGGAGATGAGTTCAGACTTTTTCTTGGGTTTTTGTTTAACGTTTGCTGACCTTTCATTGGTTGTTGCTGCATTGTGAAATTATATTTTGTGAGTTCTTTATGTAAGATAGCTAAATTCAAGTTACATATACATAATTTTCAGTTGGCATTTACTCTTCTACATTCTTACTTCCCAGCACTTCTATGTTTCTTACTTTTGAGTGCTTTTACATTTGGTTACTATAAGTATAGAGTGTATCAAAATTTCTTAGTAATATAAACATGTACATCTCTTCATTGTGCTTGAACAAGACTGATATTTGTTATGAGATAAACAACCTGATCATGAATCTTTTAATGAAACTGTAGTGTGAACCGCGGTCTGAACTACAGTTTAAACCGCAAAATGACACCACAATCTAAATCGACCAAACAAAACTGTTGCGGTTTGGTTTGGTTTGGTTTGGTTTGTAATATTTCATAGTTCAGTTTGGTCTCTATTTTCCTCAAACCGACGTGTAGCGGTTCGGTCTTTAAGCTTGCCAAGACCGAACTAAACTTAACCATTTTTCAAGTCAATTTACATACTCGTTCGGAGGGAGTATGTAATTTGAAAGATGAGGGGAGAGTCCCTCCTCATCTTTCAAATTCCAGTTTAGAAAAGATTGTATAAAATATTTTAAATAAGAAAAATAAGAAAAAAATATATTAATAAAGTTGTGAGCATGAAAAATAACCTAATAAATTATAAAACAACGAGATTACATTTTGAAATTTTTTAGTTTTAAATGGCGAAAAATAGAAATTTATTTAATTTTAAATGAGGCTGACTGTGCAAGCCTTAATATAAAACCCCTTTAGTTCGAAAAGCTAATTGCACTTTTATGAGGTTAATTTGATCAAATTTTGTTCAAAATATTTTTTTAAAAAATATATTCTTTTTAATGAATATATAAAATTTGTTATCAATATATCATTATTCAAAATGAATAAACATTATAAGTGGCTGAAGATATAATTGTCTAAAATATTATTCATAATGCGAATAAGTAAAAAATAAGTTAGTAATTGTGGCTTTTTTATATACTATGTAATTATATCAGCCTTATAATAACATAATTGTCTAACTATTCATCCTTTTTCATTTTAAAATTTTTAGAAATAAGACTTTTGCTCTGGAACGTAAAAAAAAAAAGTACTTCTTCCGTCCCAGTTTAAGGTTCTTAGTTTGATTTTGCACGCTTATTAAGAAACTAAAGCAAATTTGAGTCAAGAATAGTAGTGTGTGGAAGATATAATTGTCAATTCATAAAACAAGTGGGTAAAAAATAGGTATGTAAGTGATGGTTTTATTGTAATATACTGTATGAACTTTATGAGAACAAGATTGTCTAAACACTGTTCATCATTTGCTATTTAAAGAATACAGCAACTAAGAACCTTAAACTGGGACATACGAAAAAGGAAAATAAGAACCTTAAACTGGGGCGGAAGGAGTACTTTTCTTACTGTCTATCGCTGACATTCAAAAACAACATGATTGGGGCTCAACCACACTCGCTTGCACACAATAAACACTACCGCTCACAGTGAACTTGTATACAACCGGTGTAACTCCCAACTTATAATAAACCGCGAGGCCCAAAATGAGCTCGTTGACGTGGTCAAATCGGGAACCGCAAAGTAATGGGGTGGATGGAAAAAGGCTCAAACACACATCCATGTCAGTGCATGTGTTGAAGAGGCAAGTCATAGTGTCAAAGAATGACTATAGTAGTGTGGTTATGCTATTTTAATAGGTGCTGATTATTTTAAAATTCTCGATGCGCGTTTAAAAAAATGTTTGTTTTTTACAAAAAATATTAATGTGTATTTTTGAAATAAGTTACACTTGTTTAAAAAAATGTCACTGTATATTTTAACACCATAATTTTCCTAAAATAGCAAAAAAGTGCATTTTTCCCAAAATTTTGTAATACAACACAAAATAATGTCAAAATGAAATTGAAAAATAGGACCAACCCCAAATCTGCATTGACTGACGAGGTCATAAGTCAATGTTGTAAAATAGACATTTGAATTACCACACCGAAAGCATAAAAATATTCCAAAACATGGTATAAAATCGCCATATACAATCTTCCTCGAAGAATTTTTTTTAACCCTTTACACATATCCGCAGTTGGAATTAAACAAAAGATTTGCTTGAAAGCAAAGTAAATTAAAATTAAAAGTTAGTAAAAAGCAAAGTGCAGTAAATACTAAAGGATAAAAATATTGAAAAACTATGTTGTGTGTGAAGCAAATTGTGTATTTTCCTTAGATAAATTGTTTGTCGTCGGACAAATGTTATAGTGGGTTCATGTTCTACTCCGTGAGAACATGAAAATTATATATTTATTTATTTAATTTGAAAATTGGATGATAAAAATATTATAGGTCAAATAAATGGATGAAAGTTGGAAATGTGAGTTTGTTTCACATGTAAAAATAATGAAAAAACTAGTTGATAATTTTTGTCACTTATTATTAAGTTATAATTCAAGGAGTTACACAAAGTTAATAACAAATATAACTTTTATAATTTTAATCCAAAATTAATTTCCAAGATTACTTTCAAGGTTAATGTCCATTATTGATTTGCAAATGTAACTTGCAAAGTAATCGATTTCAAGGTTAATTGTTGAATTAACTTGATCATCAATATGTTTGAAGATTGATCCTATGAGGAGTTTTAAGCTATAAAAGACACCCACGAGTCTTTGAAAAAAAAGAAAAAAAGAAGAAAAAAATACACAAAATAGTAATTTTTCTATCAATCTTCTTACTTCTTCTTCTTCTTCTTCTTTCTTTGGCCTCCTTGAATAATTGGAATAGTGATTTTGTTCAATCATAGTTCATTTCGCCGGGAGGTTAAAGTGCGGAGTTGCACCCGGTCCGTTCGTTTTATCCTGGGAGACTAACGCCGTTGAAACCTCAATCACTCATATAGAGGGGGGGGGGGACAAATTAGTCTTAAGAGTGTGTCACACAGAACTCGGATACAAGAGATAAAAAACGGTTATATTATTTCTTTCATGCTTTCAATTATTGTTGTAATTGAAGTTTCATATATATTATAATTATATTTTTTTTTCATTTCTCTAAGATTTATCCAACAAAAAATTTGGGAAGTCTCACCAACTTTTTAAAACAGGAAATAATAAAGTTACAAAATATGACTACAAAATATGGTTTATCAAATAAGATATTATAATCGTGTTGGTGTTTTTAATTGAAGCGTGACAGGTTTACTATCAATATGACCAATAAAATATTACCACCACATCTGCATCTTTCATTTTGTAAACTTGTTTTGTAAGCATAGCATTGCATTTTTACAACTACACACTGCCAGTCTTTTTTTTTTTTTTTCCAAGAATAAGTTAATCAAACGAAAAATATACTCCACGAAACCCACAGAAGATTGGAGATCGGATCTTTTGCTTTTCCCAAGGATCGGATCAGACCCGGATCATAACCAATGGTGAGGAGTTAATTCTGTATTATTTCCCCTCTGTTGAAGGGAACAATACTATGATTATCAAATCAAGACTTCTTTTTTTTTCAAAGATCTGTGGGTCCCGTGAGATTTTCATTATTATTAGTAGCCATTGACAAGTTTAAAAGATCAAAGTTGGAGTAATTAAAATTAATAAAGACACTCAACTAGGTCTAGAATACTCCATCCGTCCAAGTTATCTGTCACTTTTGAAAAGAAATCTTGTGCCGAGTTATCTGTCACTTTCGAGAGTATTTCACAGTTTTGGACAAAATTACCCTCTCATTAAATACCTACTCTCAGGTTCTCTCTCTCCCACATTCAATTAAGGAGCTACTCATAATTAGGGTGAGCAGTAAAACATTTAAAAGGAAAGATAAAGGGGAATAAGGGAAATTTTAAAGGATATTTATTACTTTCTTTGGTTTGTGGAATTTGGCCAAAAGTGACACATAATTTGGAATGGAGGGAGGGAGTAGTAGAATATGATATGACTAAATGTTGAACAAAAAGATTTGTGCTTTTATAGTACTCCCTATTACATTACACTTCTACTAATAATAAATCATTATTTAGCACCATACGTATGTTAAAAAAATAAATAAATCATAATAAGTGTTGGTTTGGACAGTTAATTTTAACATTGAAAAAGTGGTGGGAAGAACCATTACCTTTGTACTTTGTAGTCTTAAATAATGCTCACTCGTCTAAAAAAAATTCGTAATTTAACTATAAAAAATAATTTATATTAATTATTTTAATAAAAATATAAATTTGTTTTTAATAATCCGTATGATGGTGTATTAATATTAAATTTTAAATTTTTATTAAGATATTTAAAATTAACGTAAATTATTGCTCAAGGTACAAACTAACAATGAAAACAATGGAGTTAACTTTATTGAAAGAGGAAGTAGCATTAAAAAAAAAAAAAAAAAGATACTCTTTTTTTAACAGTTATAACATATCATTCATTTCAAAGCAATTGCCATCGTTTACAAAATCCTATCGAATCTATTACAAATTTATCTAATTAAAGCACTGCCGATCTATACCCCTGCTGCCTATTACAAGTTCCTATGAAGTTTCACAATTGTAGAACCTATTATAGCGCGAATGATACTTGCTTCTACAAGTTCATGTTGCAACCCTTCATATATGTTCCTGCGCCATCTGGTGGTTTGCTTGTCATTGACGTCCTTGCGCCATTTGGTATTTCCTCTTGCCATAGACGTCGCGCCATTTGAACGATCATCTGTAGCTGCACAACCAACCCCTATGGGGTTTAAAGAACTTTGAACTGCCCAAAGTAGCAAAAAAATCTTTATTATTCCTCTCACTTATTCTCTCTCATACTTTACTTTTACACTCACAACACCAATCAACTTGCTATTCCTCCCGCTCAATCTCTCTCCCATTTATTTTTTCATACTCACAAACACCTCCTTCCACTATTTATCCCTCCTATTTTTGGAGTACTTTATTTCTTGAAGTTGCCTCTCTGGTATTTTGAAGTGTTGGGCCTATTGGGCTTTAACCAGTGTTCAGATGTTTAGCTTAGCCCACCACAATTACCCCCCCCCCCCCACCCATCACAATCCAAACAAAGGTTTGTGGAAGTCCCGAAACGACGACGTCTTGATTGACACCTCACCACCGGGGGAGGAAAAGAAAATGTTCATCCGACGAACCCCGCACCGCAGAATCAATCAATTAACCGATGGAAGAAGAAAAGGCGGCGGCGTACTACAACGAGCTCACCCGCAAAGGGGAAGGCGCCGCCAGATTCAAGCAAGGTCTGGGATTCTCTTCCTCCGCTCCGAACGACAACGCCGCCGTACCGGCCAGAGGCTCAGCTTTGCCTTCCACCCCTTCTTCGTTTCTCAGCAGCTTCGTTAAAGCTTCGTCCACCCCTACCAGCGATTCTGAGGTTCAGAAACAAGCACAACTCGAGTCAATTCAAAGCAAACTCAAGAAAAAGCCGCATAATTTATCCGAATCTTCCTCTAGGGTTTCGAATGACCGCAGTCGATATGTAAGCAGGGATAATGACAGGAATTCTAGGCGCCGTAGTCGGAGCAGGGATGGTGATCGGTCGAGGCACCGGCATAGGCGCCGGTCTAGGAGTAGTAGTAGGGATAGGGATGAAGATAAGGATCGGTACAGGAAGAGGGAAAGGAGGAAGAGTAGGTCTAGGAGTAGGAGTATTTCGGATGAGGAGAGAGGGCGAAGGGGTAGAGGAAGGAGAAGAAGCTCATCCCCGCCTCGGGATCGGAGGTCGGAGAAGAGTAGAACTGAAGCAGGGAAGGACAGAAATGATAAGAAAATTGGAGTTGATTATGCAAAATTGATTGACGGCTATGACAAGATGGTATGCTAGTTAATCATTTTCTTTTTGTTGATAATCATCAGTTCTTAAGTTGGTGCTAACAATTATTGTTATTCCTGCTGCTTTATTAATTTTTTCGATGGAACTTGCTTGTGGCAATACACTCAATATTTTGTGTAGTCAAAAGTTTCTGCCATAAGGCTATATTGAATTCTGTAATGCAGCGAGTTAATTTGGCTGGTGTTTACTATGATCTTTTATAAGTACCAGCAGAAGTGCAGAACTATGTTATACCTTTGATTGTGTTCGATAATGTGATCATTTGTCGGCGATTGACCTATTCAGTAGTGCAATGATATTGGCTTTGTTTCTTTTGGATTATTAGACAAATACCTTTTTCATCTGTAAACGGCACAAGGATTGTAGCAATTGATTGAAGATGGTATATAATGGTTTTCCATCCGCAATAGAACGCTCTCTGTGACTCGAAAAGTCAAGTCTGTAATCTCCGTTGCATTTTATAAGTGAACTTTGGTGTTCCATGGAGTTGGTTTCGAGATGGTATGTCGGAGATATTGTGCTTCGGCTGAACACATGCTTTAAATAGATCAAAAGCCAAAGAGCTAATCAGTCCGTCTTAGAACACTTATGAACCCTACCAAAAGAATATATGGAACTTGGGATTTCAAACAATAGATAAAGCTCCGTGTTTAAAGCCATACAGGGACTGAAGGCTCGAAGTACAGCCCAACGTTTTTATCTCCCGAAAGAACCATTGTCTGTTTTTCATGTTTTTGGAAAGTTTTTTCCTTTTCATTGTTTGGCCTTTTTTTACCCTTCCATTTTTTTTTATGGTTATAGATAAAGGAATGCATGTGAACTCTTACTGCAGTAGTTTATTGCTTATGGAGCTATTCATTAAAAATTTCAGCTATTACTTAGTTATCCTATCCATATTCTCTTAATGTCTACAACTAGATATAGGTTGTTAGCCTGTTGGGTCTGTTGGGGTCATCGAATTGTCCCGTGTCCCCTATGGGCCTATCCTAACTGTTGGGTGACTCGTTCTTGTTCTACAGCTTTGGAATTTCTTAATTTTGAATGTGGTATCTGGCAGACCGCGAAATTTTTCCTCCCCCCAGTTGTTGGAGACCCTTCGTACTCGTGAACATTAAAGCTATAATCATTTGGTGGTGGATTATGAATTCTTAGATATATGGATTAGATGTTGTTGCGTTTCTTTTCTGTCTTTTCTCCACCTTTTCCCGGGTTATGAACTGTGAGAGAGTTCTGATGGGAATTTGTACCTTTACCTTTAACAGACACCTGCAGAAAGAGTCAAAGCTAAGATGAAACTTCAGCTTTCTGAAACAGGTTAGTTATGGTTATTATTTGATGCTTTCTCATGTAGGATGTTAATCATCAAATTCACTTCTACGTATGTCTTTTGCTCCCATCTTTTCTGCAATGATATTCTTAGCCTCCATTGAGCTATGCAATGTTTGAGAATCAATAAAGCATGGAGATTGTTGCGTAAAAGTATTTACGCAAATTATGGAATCGGGGTGAGGTGTGTTGGAGAAATTGAGGACATAAAACTGGGACCTGGATTTGAAAATAGAATGGACTTTGCTTCTTTTTGTTTACGCGACTTTTCTTTTTATTTACGCGAGCTCTTGCTACATATTGATGATGTGTTTTTAGTTCTTCAATTGCTTATAACATGTTTCTTAATCCTCGAGACTGTCTTTATGGTGGATGATTTTCTTATTTTAATAATTATAAACTATAATTTACCCCCTTGCTCTTCTTGGAGAAGTGTTCTCCATGTGTTGGCAGATACCTTTTCTTTAGATGATGTTTTGCCTGTAGATTTTAGAATGTTTTTCTTTTTTTCTTCCGATTTTATTGTACTGCCAACTCCTAATTTTTAGAAGAAACCTATTGATGATTTTAGGGTCTGAATTTTTGCTTTTGTTTTGAAAGACTTGTTTCTATGTCTTCGGTTGTCCAAAAGGCTTGAGCTACTTTAGCTCTACATTTAATTGGTGAATATTCGTTTAAATAGTTATGTTTTTATCTTTTGGTATCTCTCAATCCATATGACGAGGTTCATTATAATTCTTGTGTGATGTGGCTGTGCGGGTCATCTGAGACGCCCTATTAAAATATGGACATTGATGTATCTATCCACTTATTCTCATAGGTCTCGCAATTTCTCTCCGTTTCTAATCATGTGTGCTATCATTCTTTATATACATAGGAGAGGAGCATGCAATTGCTTCCCAAGAAGCCAGTTGCATTATTAAGACTTGAATAAATTAGCTTTTATGATAACAAAGAATCTAAGATGCCTAGGGGTATTGTCATTATAGAGCAAATGTTTCCTTTGTGAATGTGTTTATTGCTCTGGATCAACTGTTATTATACTAAATCGATAGGGTGCCCCGTGCCATCTATTCGTAATACCAACGTTGTGCTCTTCAACTCCATCTTTCCATGGTGCTATGGCTCGAAAGTGGCTTCTAAGTCTGGCTTGGACTTTTATGATTGGATCCATAAATATATTCATCATTTTCTTATTTACTCAGTTCAGATTTAACCCTCTGGCTTTCTTTTGTTCTCTTTAAGCAGAATCTAATGACAATCCAATTGGATAGTGCATTTATATCCAGATGAAATACGTAATGTTTTGAGTTAGCAGACTTTTGGTTTTTAATTTGTCTGGAAGGTAGAGGTGTCTTTCCTTTTTAGGGAACTTTTGTCTAAAGATGAGAAATGGCCTTGTCAAAATAACTAATTCAACTTTAATTTATTGGCCACCCACTAATAGGGGTATTGTAGAAAGTTAGTGGCAATCTTCATTTTTTTACCCCCTAAATGGTCAAAGGTGTACCACTTCAATTAGGACGGAGGGAGTAGTATTGTTGACTTGGACATGATCTTTAATATAGGAGCCAGCTTAAGTCAGTGGTTGGAAACTATTTGTTTTAGGTTGACAGAATTTCAGGTATCGTTTTGGTGGTTCCCTAATTATTGAAGAATGATACAAAAACCAATATTTTATTCGTTTTGAGACTCTTAACATCCCCCTCCTCCCCTTCTTTTTAATGCTGAATATGGATACTCCCCTCTGTCCCGGAAAGTTTGTCCCGTTTGACTTTTTATGGTCTAACATAAATGAACTTTGACCAAACATTAGTGTCAATCTAATTATCACAATGAAATTCTAAAAAGTGTTATTGATAAATCACTTAATGATTATCAAGTACAATTTTTGGAATTTCACTAGAATAATTAGATCGACACCAATATTATGTCAAAGTTAATTTATGTTGCCCATAAAAAGTCAAAATGAGACAAACTTTCCGGGACAAAGGGAGTATATTTTTTCGTCCCACTTGAACCAGATTAAGACACCAAGTACACCATGTAGTTCTCTATACTGAAAGTAATCTTTATCCCCTTCTAATAAGATCCCAGTTTTGCCAGTTACTCCCTTTGTCCCATAATGATAGTCCCGTTTGAATATTCAAACATATTAACAACATATTGTCATTTCATTACTACACTTAGTAAGGTCAAATTATTACTTCCACTAAACTCTCTCTTGCAACAACCATGCATTACTCAGTAGATTCATTACAAGGTTAAGTTTGGAAGTTCAATCATTTTAACACACCAATTGTAGATATAGGACTTTCTTTTTGGGACGAACATAAATGGAAAGAGGGACTATCATTTTGGGACGGAGGGAGTATTTTCGTGTGTGTGTGTGTTTTCTTTAAGGAGGTGTTAATTTGGTATCTTCTTTTAGCAAAAAACGACGCAACAAACGGCATGGGCTCAGGATGGGAGCGGTTCGATTTTGACAAGGATGCCCCACTTGATGAAGATGAAGTTGAAGGTAAACATTTCGTCCATGACGGTGTCCTTTGATCTGTTTAGATTCTCTATAATATATATCTTCTTGTTTCTTCTTTGTTTATTTAATCTGTGTCTCATTTACTTCATTTATCATGTAGTTGGTATTAACATGCCTGTATGTCAAATGCTTTCTGGTTAAGCAAAATTTTAGGTTCTTGCAATAATTATGGGAATTATATCACTCGGCAACTTCTTTGCTAACCTGAGCGAGTCAGTCTTATGAAAAACCTGTTTTACACTAAAAGATATGCAAAACATGTTTTGCATTAAGAGATTATGTTTTACATTAAGATATGAAAACAGGTTTTACACTAAAGCGAGTGTAAAACAAGTTTTTCTCGAGATTTTCACAACCTGAGCTGGTTATCCAAGACCAAGAGTAGTATGTACATCTTTCAGATGAAATGCATTCCCCTGTAATCTTGAAAAATATTCTCTTTTCCTCCATTCATTTCTTCCCATGCCTAGCATTGTAGACATCAAACATATAGACAGAAGAAATTCCCTTTCAATCGCAATCAACTTATTTAGCACAATGCGCTGATACATAGCTTTTGTTTAACCATGTGCAGCGGGAGATGATGACATAGATTTGGTCAAACACATAGGCCAAAGCTTTCGCCTTCAAGCAGTGGAGGTACCATTTGGATCTCTCCTGTCACTGATTATATGCTCCCTTGTGATGATCACTGTGAATTAAATTTGATGGTAAAGCACATCAATATTTGGGAATGATCCCCAATTTTTTTTATTTTGAAATTAATTGAAGGCAAGAAGAGAGGAAAAGATTAAGGCGACTCATGACGAGGCTATATTTGGAACTCCATCACTTGCACCTTCTGTTGATACAGACAGTGAAGAAGAAGGTGATAAATACAAACGGGAAACTGCGGAACCAACCCCTGTTGCAAGTCTTATAAGTGACCAGGTGAGTTTCATTTGGCATGTCAACTTTATTTATACCTAGTACTCCCTCCGTCCCAAAATGATCTTATTGCGAAGGAACTTTGAGCAATAATTTTTGGTTGATTTAATTGTCCTAATGAAATCTAAAACTTGTTATTGATACATCATCAACAATACTGTCAATGTCGAGTCTTAGATTTTCATTATCGACAATTATATCAACCTTAAATTATTGTTCAAAATTCCTTCGGAATAACAGCGAAAAAAATATGAAGATGATCATTTTAGGACGGAGGGAGTATTTGAAAGCTAAGTCTTGAAACTTTCGTTACGTAGGTGAGGGCAAAACAAGGTTCTTGGCGTGATCGTGATCGTGTTCGTAAACTATGATTGAGGCTGTAAATGAGTGGGCAATTGTTGTCCTCAATGGTAGGTTACAGTTGTGGGATTTGATATTTTATTAGTAGTTAGTTCTGAAAACTACAAACCCCAGATGCCTTGAAGATAGTGTCTGTATTATTAAATTTAAGACTTTCTTTCTGATACATCTATCTTTATTTATCGTCCGTCGGCTTTTGTTTTTTAGTGTTAAAGTCCTGAAATTTGAATTTATATTTGAGAGTGGCTCAATTCATAAGTCACAACGTCTGAAAGCTGATTTCTGATTTTTTTTTTTTTTCAAGATGTTTGATTATTCGTCTGAATTCAGATATGAAATTAGGATTGCGACGTTGAATGGAGGAAAGAGATATCGTGAATCGTTGTTTATACTCCTTTCATCCAAAAACAAACTTTTCATAACAACTCCTTTCATCCAAAAAACAAACTTTTCATGGAACGTTAGAAGTGGAAATTAAGGAACGATATTGGAAAAGTAGATGGTGTGGGAGAAGGAGAGAGAAAGTGGGGTAGGGCATAAAGTACATAGTGGTTGTGAGTGGGAAAGAGAGAAAGTGGAAAAAATCTTTTCTTTTTAAATGGGAGTTTTCAATGGGCTACTTAAAATGGCAAAATGAGAACTTTGTTTTGAGACAGGGAATATAGTGGTTTTGGTTTGGTATCTTTAGAATTATTAGTTTGAGGAAGAGATATATATGGAAAAAAAAAAAAAAAAAAAAAAAAAATCAGAAATTGACATTATATGTGGGAAAAAATCAGAGGTAATAAAGTGACTTTTTATGTTTGAAAATTAAGTGGACTTTTTATATCTGAACGATTCAAACTTCAGACCTGATTATTTAAGAGTGAAATAAGAAAACAATCGAGTCAAGGTAAAGTCTCAATTTTTTTTCCTTTTGCTTGTCCAAGAAAATTAATCATTTTTTCAAAATGAAAGCTTTAAAATCACTAAACTTTTAAAACTTAATGTAAGTTTAAACATATTAATATATCGAAACCATAGGCCATAATAAACCAGAAATACAGACTGATTTCAACAAGAAACCTTCCTTGATGGCATTAAATATTCTTTCACTACAACAGAGTTTTATGCAAAAGCTATCATCATCTCATCTCTACCCAAAAGATAAGAACTCCCCCCTCATGCTACAAGCTTTAGAAATAAAACAATAACACATCAGATCCAATAACTAAATCTTCGCATTCCTCAACTTTGTTAACTAGTAGTATGTCGAAAAGAAATGAACATCATACAAATACATTATCCTGGCTGAGTTTGATTGAGCCGACGGTCTGCTTGGGGTCGTACGGCCTTCATAATCTCTCTCATCTGTTCATATTCATGAGCCAAAACCAAAGGATGCTTATCCGTTGCACTAACAATTGTGCTTCAGTTATGGTGGGAAATGCTCAACATCCATGGAAGGGAAACCCGATTGTGCATATCTTATTCCTCGAAGGAGATTTTTTGCTGTTTCCTTCTCCTGCATTCACGAACAAGTTAATGGACTCATTGTCGAAACAGGTAGTGGGTCTGGAAGTTAGGGCACAAATCTCTGTTCTTTTAGTAACAGCCAAAGAAACAAGTAATGTAGTAGCGAATTAACAAATTATATGACTTACAGGGCCAGTGTAGTCAAGAAGACGGGTACAATAAACTTCTGCTTCTTCAAATCGCTTCTGTGCTTTACAATGGGTTGCAAGAAACATTAGAGCTTCAACCATATTTGGCCCTTCCCTCTCTTCATCTTCCATCCTCTCCAAATCCTTTTTGTAGTAGAATGCCGCCTCTTCAGAACGCCCAAGCTCAATATGCAGCTTTGCTAGTTGGGGAAGAGCAATTGCTTCCCTGTCATTACATTTAGCAGCCCTCTTATAACACTTTATTGCCTCCTCAAGCATGCGAAGTTGCTCCGTTTCATAACACTGAGCCATGGCTATCCACAACCGGGAATCACTTGGCTGCAAGAAAACTGACTTTTTGAAGTAATGAAGGGCATAAAATGGCATTCCCATCATCTCGTATGCTTGTCCTAACCCGTACCAGGCTCGATAATCGCAAGGATTTATATCTACAGCCCGACGGTACGCATCAACAGCAGCTGGGGTGTTTTTCATTTCAACATACTCGTGACCCATAAGTGTCCAAGCTGATAAATAATTTTTATTTAACTTGAGTGCCCTCCTAAAGTACATAACCGACTTCTCATGCTGTCCTTTCAAACTGTAGTAGTTACCGATAATGCAGCAAGACTCGGGTCTGTATTTATCAGTCAAAAATACACGGTGGGCAAGGTAACTTAGAGCAGAGCAACATTCCTTAGCATAGAGCACATTAGAGTACATATCCATATCTTCAACTCGATAAGGATCAATCCTAAGAAGTTCTTCAAATATAACTTCAACTTGTTCGAATTCCCGCAAACTGTACTGGGCTTTGGCTATTTGAGCTTGTATATAGTTGCTAAAACTGAAAGTACCCTGCAAATGTTCGTATTTAACTAAGGATTCATTGTGCAACCGTAGTTCTTGGTAAGCACTAGCAAGAAAAAAGTCTTTCATCCAATGATTATTGAGATTAAGACTATTTAGTGTCTCTATCGTAGTGCACAAAGACTGCAGCTCTGACCAAGCATTCCAGTTCCACGGGTAGTTATTTACAGACTCCACAAGGACAGTACGAGCAAGATTGCCACTGCCTTTTTCTTTGAGAACAAGACCATATAAGTAAAGCCCAAAAGAGTCAATTGTGCCATTTTTCCTCAACATAGACAATTCTCTCTCTAAGGAAACCAGTTCGCTATTCACAGCATCACTCTTACCCAATGGTCCCTCAAGTTCTATCATTTCTTCCTCTTTTCGCTTTTCTCCAGCCTGCCAGAACAAAAACAAGATAGAAAATATGGCAAGTTCTGTATGATTCAAATGGTATATAGTATGCTGAACTGACTATTTTCAAGATAGGTTATTCCACCATGAATGGCCTAAGAATGCAAAGCTGACGCAAGTGCGAACAAGGGAAACCTCACCGTCAAGTGACTATGAGTAGGTGCATCATTCCTGAAGCTACATGAATGTTGAACATGATGATTTGACTAGTTGCGGAGTAGATGGATTGATTAGCAATGAGCAAGGCAAGGACTATCTGACAGATGCAACACTAGATGTAAAATATTGCATGCTTATGCTTTCTTTCCTCAGTCGACATATGCATAATTAAATGAGAATATGGATAAAAGGCAATAACACTTTAGGAACTTTTGGAGTACAAAGAAGCTTTTTTTTCCTCATCCTATTTTCTCCCCAAAGGAACTTTTTCATTGATTTTTATGATTTGCGTCTTCAAAGTGTGAGCGCCGGTCAGATCCATCCCTCTTCAGAATGGAATTGAGTGTTGAACGGAAGGAAAACGGTCCTACAAGGGTGATCTAAGATGGGTATTCTTGTTTATTAAAGATAGAGAGTACTTTTGTTGGTAAATAGAACTGTTGAACAGTCTTGTTCTTGCTGGGCTGCGGTGCCATTGATATACATATAAGGGGTATTTTTACTCAGGAATCTAGTAGAAACCTACAATAACCCTAAATCATGGCTTGTCATCTCTAAACACTTCCAACCGACAGTAGCTGCATTTTAACGCTAATAATTTCATTTATTTCACTATGAAAAAATCAAATGTTCAAGTTGACCAAGAGGCAAGTGAATCAAACTGGTCTGTGGACCTTTTGTGGACCGTAGAGGGAAAGGAGTAGGCATATAGATACATTCAGTAGGCTTATTTTCCAAAGTACGTGGATAAGAAGCTCAAGTACTAAGGAGCCCTATATAGTGTCTTGCACATATAAAACAGAAATTCAGAAGTCTAAGAACAAAGGAGGAAATAATTCCAACTTTCCATACAAGGGATCAAAGTATAAGTTACACCATGGTACTTAACAAATTATCAACTTACTAAAGTTCCAACATTTTCCAATTTCCAGCAACAAAAATACGCAGACGAAACAAGAAAGTAATACATGCAAGAACAAACAAATGGTGAATTGATGTAAAGCAAGAGTTTTAAGGCAGAAACGAACCAGATAGAGAGAATAACACCGCAAGAACAAAGCTTTGTTGCCAGTCTGGTCACGGAGCACGTGAGCAGCCCTCCTATACTCCCTGCAATCAAAGTAAGACTTGGCAAGAAGGTAGAAATCAGAGTCGACAGCCTCATTGTCTTCCTCAGGCACGGGTGTAGACACGTATGAAACGCCGGCGATGGGGGTGGAAGTGATTTCGTTGGTGCGGAAGCGCCGGCGAATGCTGGAACTGCCGCGCTGGAATCGGGTGAGGGAGGGAGTGTACTTGGCTGGATCTTGCTCGATTCCGACTAACTGTTCTGCTGCCCTGCGAATTAAAAATTGGAAATTTAAGAAATTGTAAAAAGGGGTTAGGGTTTATAGTGAGGGGAGGAGGGGAAACCATTTGGAGGCGGAGTAAAGGCAGCGATCGGAGAGTTGACGGATTGCTGTTCGGAGCTCGTTCCTGCAATTCTCCTTTGTACTCATTCCGTTTGTTGCTTTCAATCTTCACTCTGCCTGCCGCTCATAAATCTTGTCAATTTCAAATCTGGGTGTGGGCGCTTTATCATGTTCATTCAAAAATTTACTCCATAAGTTTCTTTCTACTTAACCATCTATAACAATGGATTCAACACAATTTTTCATTCAACACCCACTTTATTACTCCACATCATCTTCTCTCTGTTCCAACTCATCCATTCAACACTCATTCAGCTTTTACCCCCTACAATGGTTTGTTTAATCCCCCCATTCAACACCCTTCCCACTCATCATCCTATACCCCACCACTTAAATTTTATTTTCTATTCTTTATTTTTATGATTAGTAAAATAATAATAATAAAAAAAAAAAACTTCACGCTTAATTAATTTTTTTAATTGAATTTTGAGTGTTGAAATGGTTATTATTGGGATCAATTTCAAGAAAAATATGGGGGGGTTTTTGTGTCGAAATACAATGAAACTTACGTCAATTTATAGAGATTTTTTTTAAAGGAATTTTGGTGTTAAAAAAAAAAAAATTCTGTGAAATAATTGGGCTTAAATAATTAGGATAAAAGAAAATAATCTGAAAATAAAGACAACCAATCATGCTCTGCCACCACGTGGTCCAACCATAAGGGGAAAAAAAAAAACGCTGCCTCTGCGCCAGACGCGCCTTTGTCTGCGCGTGTGCTGCACGTGCCATTTCTGCCCAATCTTTGAGCGCCGCGTGTCCCACTCAGCCTCCCCTTCCTTCCGTTAATCAGTGTTGGATACATTCAATTCAACATACACCTTCCATTAAACAACCATTGCACACATTAAACACCCTCCCACTATGTTTAATTGGCATTCAACACCCAAAAAAACAACCATTGTACATGGTTTAGGAATAAGTATGGGCAAAGTGTAAATTCTAGAGAGTTGTTTGTACTTTGGTAAACTTACTTTTTTAAAAAAAGTAATTTCGACGTACTTGTCACAACTCATTTCTTTTCAAAGAAAAAAAAACTTAGTTTAATAGCACAAATATAGAGCGGTGAGAAGACTCTGCACATGGATTCGACAATAACTCATAACTATTAAATAATACGGATTTTCTAACTTATGCCTAAGGGCATAGGATAAAGGCTGTTAATATGGTAATGATGCTACATTTTATCTAAGATAACTAGTAATTTAGCCCTTGCTCCGCACGATAATGGATTGGGAGTACATAAATAAATGAATGGGATGACAAAGTAGTAAACGACTTTTCTTAGATATTGAGTTCAAAAGAAAATGAGATACACCTAACAAATGACAATTTTACCTATGTATTTGAGAAGTTATCTATTTGAATTTCAATATAAAAAATTGGGGTTGACTTGCAAGCCAATAACGTTGAAGTATGAGGAGAGCGAACAATCAAAATTCTTTTCGATAAAGTTTAAGCCGTTTATTAAAAAATTAATGAGACCATTAATTTATGTGTAGAGATTAGTTAATATACCATATTTGGTTTATTTTTATATGAACGTAAACTTTAGTGGTTCATTCGTTGAAGATATTGTTATACATTCGATGTAAATTTCATGATCTTTAACATGTTCTCAACCTTTGAAATTCTATGACCTATAATTGTAACTGAAATGGTAATTGCTTAAGTCATAATAGTTTGATTTTGTTAATTTAGTGTTATGGATTATCAATATGACTATTGGAAACCTTCAAAATTTAATAATATATTAAAATTAATTATTAATGAATACATGATTGCTCACAATAAATTTAGTATTAACTTTTGACCTTTCAATTTTCTATTCTAGATTATATATATGAGCATTGCATCTATAGAAGGTGACTATATGTAGAATTAGTATTTTATAGTATTTTAAAATAATAAATTAAAAATAATAGTATCCTATATAGTTACTAATAAAATTAGCTAAGAATGAGAAAAATAAATAGCCTCTTAGTTGTAGGGGCAATGCTGACATCGCTTCATGAGACGTAATATTTGGTTAATTGATATTATAAATAATAATAGTTTTTTTTATATATATATATATATATATATAATAACTATTATAATTAACTAATAATATTAATAATAAAAGATAACTTATATAGTAACTATTATGATTAACTAATGTTATTCATAGTATTAGTTAACTTATATAAGTTATCTTTTATTATTAATATTAATAATAAAAGATAACTTATATAGTTTTTTTATCTCACTCATTCTCTATCTTCATTTTCTACCACACATATCTTACTTTTTCTTAATTATTGTGCCAACTCCTCTAGTCCTGCTTATGCTGGGACGGAGGGAGTATCTAGTAACTATAATAGTTAACTAATACTATTAATGGTAGTAGTTAACTTTTATAGTAACTATCATTGTTAACTAATAATACTAATAGTAATAGTTAACTTATATAGTAACTATAATTGTTAACTAATACTATTAATAGTAATAGTTAGCTTATATAGTAACTATGATGGTTAACTGACACTATTAATAGTAATAGTTAACTTATATAATAACTATTATGGTTAACTGATACTATTAATAGTAATAGTTAACTTATATAGTAACTATTATGGTTAACTAATACTATTAATAGTAATAGTTAACCTATATAATAACTAATATCTTTAACTAATATTATTAGCTAATAAAAAGAATATCAAATATTAAAAGTCACTTAGAGTTTAAGGTGGTGATGACATGGCTTCACCAAAAGCAACATTTAGCAAAAAAAAAAATGTCCACGTGGCGAATCCACATCCCTCTGCCTCAGCTTTTAATATATATAGATTTAATTAAATCTTGTAAACATCTACCTAAATAAAAATTTATATTCATTTCTCCTAAATTTTAAACTTTCCTTCTTCCCACAAGATTCAACATTATTTCCCTCTTTTTTTTTTCATTACAGCTTAGACAATTACACTGCCCTACCCGATTTCCCTCCAAGAAACTCCTTCCATTTTTTTCTTTAAGAAATATTTATTCATTATATAGAATGATGATTTGTCTTTTTTAATTCACATATTTCCCATTTTTTTTAGCTGACAACCACCACATTTCTCATTCAATTAACTGAATTAAGTGATGTCCCTTTGATTTGAGGCCATTGGAGATTTCTACTATCGTGCTACATCAATGTAAGTTTTTAATTGACAGTTCAATTTTATACCATGAATCTACATGAAAACACAATAGAGCTTGCATAGGTGTATACATCTTCGTTTTTTTTATTCCTATTTGTCTTAAGTTTATGATTACTCTTTAGTTGGTGTTTCAAGTTACTAGGGATTTTGATAGAATAATGTGTATAGTCTAATTATAATAAAGTACTATCCCGTCTCAAAATAAATGTAAAAAGTAAAATAAAATTCACTTTTCAAACTGCTCTGGAAAAAAACTGAAACAGAGGGAGTATTTTTTTTTCTTTGCGATGATAGTACCGGTGTGGAGTAATACATTTGAACCGCTCATAATAAAGTACTATTCCGTCTAATTATATAAAAAAAACTCATTTTTTTCAGAAAAATACATTTTAAGAAACATGTATTTCATTTAAACCAAAATAACAAAAAATATATTTAGCAACTAAGAAAGTATTGTACGTAATTATTTTCATGTGCAGAAGACAAGTATAAAGTAGTACTTAATTCTTAAAAGAAAAAAAAATATTCCCTTTGTTTCAGTTTTTTTTCCAGAGCATTTTGAAAAGTGATTTTTATTTTACTTTTTACATTTATTTTGAGACGGAATAGTACTTTATTATAATTAGACTATACACATTATTCTATCAAAATCCCTAGTAACTTGAAACACCAACTAAAGAGTAATCATAATCTTAAGACAAATAGGAATCAGTAAAACGATGTATACACCTATGCTATGCAAGCTCTATTGTGTTTTCATGTAGATTCAAAGTATAAAATTGAACTGTCAATTAAAAACTTACATTGATGTAGCACGATAGTAAAAATCTCCAGTGGCCTCAAATCAAAGGGACTTCACTTAATTCAGTTAATTGAATGAGAAATGTGAGGGTTGTCAGCTATAAAGAATGGGAAATATGTGAATTAAAAAAGACAGATTATCGTTCTATATAATGAATAAATATTTATTAAAGAAAAAAAATGGAGGGAGTTTGTTGGAGATAATGTAACCAAGGGTTATAGACCCAACAACACAACACATGACCACCACCACCGCAACGGCGCAACCGCAACAGCGCCACCACCTCATGTGGTGGTAAGATTATCACCACACAACTATCATTATCGTGTGTGTAATCACAATCATCGCATCACCACTAGACTACCACCCCACACCGGTACTATCATTTATAGCCACCTCCACCATCGGCAACCAATTAACACAACCACCATTAGGTGTTGGGTCCAGGTCAAAATGGACATTTTACAGGGCGCGGCTCCCGCTCTCTCTAGTGGTCTCTCCTAATTTCAAACTTTTAAAACTCACTCCCCATCCCTCCCTCCCTTCCCGCACCCAACCCGCCACCCTTTTCTTCTAACGGTCCCCCTCTCCCTCCCCAAAATCCATATATAAACGCACACCTCAGCTGTGTAAATCGATCGATTTCCATCGTTTTCTCGATACAGGTTTAGTGGGTGTAAATGGCGTCGAGTTCAGCCAAAGTTTCTGGATCTAGAGATTATACTTACTGTCGGAAACAGAAATCCCTAGGCCTCTTATGCTCTAAGTAAGTGCTGTGTGTTGTGTGTGAAAATCTCCTGTTCTGACTCTCCGTGGGTTCTTAATTTTGCGTTAATTTATACAGTTTCTTCAGCTTGTATGATCGAGTTGGTGTGGAAACAATTGGACTTGATGATGCCGCATCTCGATTAGGTTTATATCCAATTCTTAATTTTATTTTTAATTTGTGTTTTTTTTATGCGAATTCATATGATTTGAAAGTGTTGGGGTTTTCAGGTGTTGAGAGGCGGCGTATCTATGATATAGTCAATGTTTTGGAAAGCGTCGGTGTAAGATCTGTTAACTTTCGCTCCAATTAAGTTCCTGAAATTTCAGATTAGGTTTTGAGATTTGTTTGGGTTTTGATTGAGCAGGTGCTTGCGAGGAGTGCCAAAAATAGGTACAACTGGAAAGGGATTGGGGCAGTTCCCAAGACTCTACAAGAACTCAAGGTATGTGATCTCAATTTTCAATTTCACACCCTAAAATTTAAATTAGGGAAAATCTATTCAAGTCCATACACACTGTTGCCACATTGTGAGACAACATTTTTATGTTCCCATCGCCTTCTCTGACTGGATTGGTAATTGTGATGTGATTTTGTCACGTTTCTTTTCTTGGATGCTATTAATTTCATGAAAATGTTGAAGGTCTGATGCTTGACCTATGTTTCTGGGAGTTAATTCCACTACTGACCACAATTATAGAACTACAGTGAATAGCTATGGAAGCAATCCCATTATCCTGGCCACCATTTTGACTAGCCCTTGGGGGTTTACTAGCGTTCCTTTTTACAACATCGTACATTGTTTTGATACTAATTGCAGAACTTTGAGGAATTCAATGTTAACTTGTTCATTGGCGTTTGTCTCTTGACCTAATGGTTCAATCGCTCTTCTTTCCCCCATTTATAAAGAATTCAAATGCTCGTAATTTTTGAAAATTACAATCGTTTAGTGTGTCACAAGTTCATATTCGTGAAATTTGATCTAATACCTCACCAATTCGTCTTCTCCTACATCAGGAACAAGGTCTGAAAGAGAATTGTGATTCAGCTGGCAGCGAAATTGTTAAAGTAAGTTTAACTGATGATTCAAATAAAACCCCTCTCAAGCTTTTCATGTTTCCTATACCAGGCTTACTTTGATTTTTTCCTTTATCAGGTTTCAGATGATAATGAAGATGAACGGTTTTCTGATCCTAATCCTTCAAGCCAGAAGGAAAAATTAAGCCAAGATTCTCTTCAAAAAAGTTCAGCCTCATCAAAAGCTGGTATGCAATTCCTCCCATAGCCATATGCTGTACTCTTAACACTTGCAATGATCAGATTTACTAGATTAAATGATATCCATTTTATTGAGATCTAAACTTATAGAGTCACATTTAAGTTCTCATGAGATGCCCATCCTTCACTTTCTGAACAGATAACCGAAGAGAAAAATCTTTGGGACTTCTCACACAAAATTTTGTCAAGCTCTTCCTTTGCACCACTGTAAGTGAAATACGGATGGCCGTCATTATTTTCTTGACTTTCAGTTGTAGTTCATATTATATTATATTCTCTTATCATTATTGTTTAATTTGTTATGTCACCTCTCTTAGGCGGATATGATCTCCCTTGATGAAGCTGCAAAGATTTTGCTTGGAGATGCCCGAGACCCATCAACCACTAGAAGTAACAACTTCAACATTTATATTCCTTGCTTCAGTTTAACTTCCAAAATGAAGAACCAAAATTTACTTATCTTTTCGTGGTAAAATGATTGTGCAGCTAAAGTAAGGCGGCTGTATGATATCGCAAATGTTCTATCTTCCATGAACTTCATTGAGAAGGTAAACTATAAACTTCTTTAACCTTACTGCTATAGGTCAATTAATTTATATTAAATCTGAATAAAGCTTTCTTCATTCCTTCAATGTCTGAAATGGTTTAAATTTTAAATGATGTGCAGACCCACCATCCAGAGACTAGAAAGCCTTCATTCAGGTGGTTGGGGAGGGAAGGACAGTTGCATAATGATTCTGCTAGTGCTTTGGCTGCCAACGATACCAGGAAACGCGCATTCGGAACTGACCTTACGAATACATGTTTCAAAAGGAGCAAATCAAATGATGATGCGAACCTGATCTTGAAACCCGAGTTGCACACACAAGTGAAACGTGAAAATTATGGATGCAAGGTTGATGGGAGAATTTTGGAGCACGGTTCAGGACAGGACTCAAGGAATTACCAGTTTGGTCCTTTTGCTCCAGTCAATGTGCACAAACCAGTGAAGCAGGCTCATGACTGGGAAACTCTGGCCTCAACTTACCGCCCTCAATATCACAATCAAGGTATTCATCTATTTTCATATTTATTGAGTTCATTTCCTCATAATTCATCCCAATACATTTTGATTAAACTATGTCACCACTACCAGAATATGTTGGCTACATAGATGAACACCTCAAAAATATATTTTCGAGTAGGCGTTGTGATGGGTTTATCCATTTAAGTTTCACAGCGCATTGAACTATTGTTCAATGCCACTATTTATACATTGTACTCGTTTAATTTTTCAAAACATTTTAAAATTCCTATGCATAATTGTGGAAAAACCCATTGCCACCTCTACTTTCTAGTTGTTATTTTCAATCTCTTCACTTCTATTTGACATTTTAAGTTGTATGACGGCATGGCTGCTGAGTAACATTCTGTTCCATTTCACTCAATTCATACAACGCGACAGGAACTGATGAAAGCGACAAAGTGGAGTTGAAATGCTTTTAACTCAAAAGCGACAATCATTGTGGACCAGTATTTTGGTCAAAATACAATATTTATTCTGGACTGGGGGGAGTATATTTACTACTATAGACCTTGAAAAAAAGACTAAATATGCTCCTGCCCCGAATTTTGTTTTTGCAAACTTTTGAGCTTATATATAAAAAAAAAAACCAGTCCAATTATCAGCTGAATTTGTTTTTGTTTGCATTGTTTCAGTTTTGAATGATCTCTTTGCTCATTACACTGAAGCATGGAAATCTTGGTATTCTGAAGTTGCCGGAAAGATCCAATTCAAGCCACCTCCTAGTATCAGATACGACTAACAAGATTTTTCAAACCTGAATCCTCTGCTGAAATTCACAACGAGATGGCTGGACGTCTGAATGCATATTCTCCATGCGTTGACTTCAAATGGCTTCAACTCATGAATTGTCTCATCCCTTTGATTCATGCTTTGAATCTGCTACTGGATACACCCTTCTGGGAATGAATATTTTTAGCCTTTTAAAAACTTGTAGTGGCTTCAATAATAAAATCCTTCTATTTAGCCCAATCTCTCTTTTGACTGTCTTGTTATCCTACTCCCTCCCAGAACAAATATTGACTATCATTTTGGGATTGAGATAGTAATTCATTTGGCACGGAGGTTGTACTACCTCCGTCCCAAAATGAATGTCCAATTTTGCTCTTGATCACGAACAATATTGGACATTTAATTAGGGATAAAGCGAGTAGTATTTTCTAGAGTAGTTATAGAAACCAAATCTTATGGACTACTTTTGTGTACCATATTTTGCACATTGATGATCTTGAGTTATTAGAGCTGATACATAACCGTTGGATCACTACTTATCATAAGCAAAGAAATAATTAAAGATTTGCTATTTCAACTTCAAAGAATTGTCAATACATTATTCTAATCAACATATCCAAAAGAGTTCCAACTTTTAAGTTAAAATGGAGTGCTGTCGTGCTTTGTTATAAGGGAAATAATAAAGTTACAAAAAATGGCTACAAAATGTGGCTTACAAAATGAGGTGTCATAATTGTATTGGTGTTTTTTAATATGAGTGTGCCGGGTCCACCATCGATGTGGCCAATAAAATATCGCAACCACATATTGTATCCTTCATTTTGTAAACTTTTTTTGTAAGCCCAGCATTGCCCTTGTTATAATATAATCTCTTGCTGAACACTAACATTAAGAGTCTTGTTCGGGAGGACGATACAATTTATTACCACTACTTCATCTTCAACATTAACAGCTTCACCTGCAATTGAAATTTAAATTTTGGGAAATTCACTTCATGAATAAGATTTCTAGCTTTGAAAGGCGTAAAAGTGGACAGTAAAAGAACGGAAAAAGTTACCTAGGATTGTTACTCCCAGTTTTGCATTCGGATCTCCTTCAGACTGAAATCAATAAACAGATTTGAGGGGGTTCTTTTTCTGTTTTTTTTTGTGTGGTGTGTGTGTGTGTGTGTGTGTGTGTGGTGGGGTGGGGGGGGGGGGGGAGGGGAAATGGACAGGGGAGACAGGAAATAAAGGCAAAGGTCCTGAACTAACCTGGACACGAGACCATCTTCCGATGGAACACTTCCACCCAACATTGCATGAATAACAACTGCATTTTCCTGGGAAAATGAAATAAAAATGATGTCATGTTTCAGCTTCAAGTGGAAATGACAAAGCAAGAGGTATTGCCTTCTCCTGGAGATGGTATGGTAATTCTTCATGTTCTTTCCATAATGATAATACAATGATTCAGTATTATCCTTCTTCAGAACAGTAATATTACCTTGATCTCACATCATCAAGAACAATACAGTCGATCAACCTCACACCAGCTCCTATACGAGCATTAGCTGAAATTGACACATTCGGACCAATCTGTTTGAAATAAGAAACAATTTCGTCACTATGCACAAAAAAATAAAAATATGAAATATCAAGTCAAGCCAGTTGACTGATGACAATTGATAAGGCCCATTAGAAGAAACTCAAATAGGTTACCAAGTGATTACTCCAGTGAATAGAGCAAAATGGTGGGTTGGGGGGGCGGGGGGTGCCACTTGAATATGGCATCAATCTACAGACTTTATTTACTTTTAGTCTTTTTTTTTTTTTTTTTTTAACTATCTCCCCAATTTTTACCCTTTTCCTGTCTCTTCATTGAGCAGTCCTATATAGCGATTCATGTTAGCCAACCCCAAATCATTTTGGGATTTACACTTTATTGCTGTTGTTGTACAACCATACACGAGACAGTTTCCATTGAAAATCGATATTCATAAATACCTTAGCAGTTGGATGAACCTTTGCAGATGGATGAATATAAACATCACCATGATAGTGGCACTCTTTGTACCATCCCCACTTGCCAAAAGATGGGGTGAGTTGTATCGGAATAGGGCAAGATACAAGCCGGAGCATTTCAAAGACATTCTGCAAGATGATTAGCAACAGATGGTATGTCTCATTGTCACAATAAATATGAAGATTGAAGGTGGAAAAGGGATGGGATATTCAGATTATGGGTATGGAAAAGCCTACCCAGGCGTTTTAATTTGTTCCCAGAAGTCCAAGGTTTCATATGTATATAACTGCTTCTTTCCTGCTAGGGGTGATAAAATATCTTGATCCAACCTAACAAAGTCTGAGGGAAAGCTCCTGGTAAATGAACAGGTAATCGCGTGTAAGATTCAAAGAAATAAAAAATAAATAAATTAAGATCTCTGTTCAGTAATATCAGTTGGCAACATAACTGTTTACATTGCTCATCAAATCATCAAATTGAAATGGTTAATAAAGAAACAATATAGTTTCTACAACTGAAACATTAATTAACGAGTTTATTGCAAAACTGACATGCGTATTTTCAGTTTTTTTCAATTTGACTCGCAAACTTTGGAAACATCAAATGTGGGTTGCGTACTTTAATTTTCAAAATTTTGAGACAACTTTTTTAACACCCGGTTAAAAACATAACGGGACACTCTGTATAGGGGGTAAAGTGTAAGAAATAAATTTCGAAGTCCTAAGATTAAATTTTCAGCCTCCATTGACTCTCTTCTTCCCCAAATCAAACAAAATTAAAGAATCTGTACAGTACAGCAATCTCTAAATCAACAAAATTCTCTAACAAAGCAAAAAAATTACCTAAAATTGACTCAATCATCACCAAACCAGCACTGCCTAGCTCCACCCAGCAACGATCCACCAGTGCCATTATCAGAAACCCCAACCTGCAAATCCCGACAATGGAACTTGAAAGACATTCTCCAAGCTGGCAACCGACGGGCCTTAAACCTAACCCTAGCATCCATCACGACATTGAAACTGACACTCCCACCGCCGGTTCGATTAGACTTGATTTCATCCACGTACGGCTGCGCCAGATACGTTGACGACGCCGCGAACGTTGCCCGAACGGCCGTCTCGTTCTTCTTCCCCTAAGCGAACGGTGGAACCGCCGTCTCCGTCAAGGTGTCGGATCTGTATAAAATCCCGGCCTCGATTGCATAGTAACTTAGGGTTATCCAACTGTTATGGTTCCGGACGGTGAATCGGACGTCCCAGTTGCCTGTAACCATGGAATCGTTGGAAACGTTGAAATTGGAGAGGGTGACTGAGTCAACTTGAAAATTGGGATATCGTGGCCGGTGTTTTAAAAACATGATAATCCCGATTATGAAGGCAGCGACATAGCAGGCAATTAGAAGGACATGTTTCAGTAGGTTGAAGAGGGTGCATCGGCCGGCGGCGTCAGGATCGGCATTATGGGGATTTGTGTTGTTGTGTGAGCCCTGAGGCGGTGGTGGAGGATTGTATGGGTTGGAAGTTTTATTTATTACACTTTACCCCCTATACAGAGTGTCCCGTTATGTTTTTAACCGGGTGTTAAAAAAGCTGTCTCAAAATTTAGAAAATTAAAGTACGCAACTCACATTTGATGTTTTCAAAGTTTGCGAGTCAAATTGAAAAAAAATGAAAGTACGCATGTCAGTTTTGCAATAAACTCATTAACTAACAACGAAAGTTCGAAAAGATACCAAGGTTGCGTTTTTTTTTTTTTTTTTTGGGGGGGGGGTGGATTGTCTATACGAGAGAAGAGAAGGTGGTACCTTGTAGCAGACTGAAGGGCTTCAAAGCTAGATACACGTCTTAAATTAGCTGAAACAAAAGAAAACCTGAAACTTATTAAATTCTGCAAAGGTTGTCTGTGCTTAAATAAGCATGTGCATCTGGCATTTGTTTTCCAAGAAACATTTAAGGATGAACCACCAATCATACCACAAGAATGATTTTCACTGACCTCGGTCTTTTCGTTGTGTAGAAACACCCTGAATGGCAGTGAATATTTCTGGCGTGAATACGTACACACCACAATTAATTCGATCACTCACCTGCAATTTGTAGCATACCACACCAAACAAATGCTCTAGTTCAATTCATAGGGAAAAACAAACAGACAGCATGTAATTAACTTAAATGTTATAGTACGCACAAAGGTTTCAGGTTTCTCTGTGTAATGCAACAATTCGTTGGTTTCAGGATCTGCCACCAGCTCTCCAAACTCATTGGCTGACTCGGGCGGAACCTGCCCAGACATAATTGAGTGGAACCCTAAATAAGTAAACCAATACTGCCTTTGTAGAAAGACCAAAAACAATTTACCAACCTTAATTACTAGGATAGTTCCAATACCACCGTATCTTCTCTGAGCATCTGGATCAGTTAACCAGTATGAGTTCATAAACTGAAGATTACATATACTCCAAAAATTTGGATAGAGAATTTAAACAAGAAGTGTTGAGCAAGTGGATACCTAGCATCTCAGGTAGCGGAAAACTGCAGCAGACATCACAATTTAGCAAGAATATATGCGACTGTCAAGGTAAAACATAGAAACCACATCAAAAAAGAGAAAAAAAACAAAACTTCAAGAGTAAGAACAATGGATTTCTTTTAAAAATAGAACTAAGTTAAGTAATCAAATCAAGACAGAATAAGTGAGGATTAAAACCGGGTTGTCTTCCATGATCAGATCTCTGAAAATGTAAAGCCCACCAGCCGATCCATGGGGTTTGTCCTCTTTTAAGTATCTATTTACAGTGCGATAGTAATAAAATATCAGATAATTAAATAAAACTCATAAAAATGACCAATCAAGAACAAAGACAGAAAAGAACAACATTATTAAGAAAAGAAGTTACCTGACAGGAACTCTAAGCTCATTGGAGACAGAGGACACATATATGGCAAACTCACGTTCCTCATAGAAACACAAAGATAGATTTGTGCTAGGTTTGGGATCTACAACCAAAAGAAATACACACAAGTTACTTATTATGCAGTTAAATAAATCCCACCATTTCTTTTTTCTTACCCTGAATACATAATACACAAGAACAATCCTCACAAGCGGAATTTGACTTGACAAGAAACCAAAAAGACTTGATAGAAATCCCTCTTTTCAAGCATTCATCCACTGGTTTATATAGTGGTTTTACATACCCTTTTACAAGCAGAGATTGGATGATGGACCATTGGTTGCCCAGCCAATGGGAATAGTGGCTTTGGTATATTAAGTGACAACGGCCTGAATCGAGTACCTAAAAGAATAAAATCGAACTTACTCAATAGTCAATAGGGAAACAATGTATTTCGTAAATCTGAATCCCCAGGTAGAAAAACAATTGCAACTCGAGAATATCTCTGAAAGGGCATCCCTCATTTTACTACAAGACCATAATTTCCATAAAAAATAAGCGAAAGGGTATCATCATTCCATATAAGATGATCAATCTTTGAGCTTATTCACTTGGAAATGTTACAACCACCATTTCAATTAAGATAATCAAATACTAGTACAACTAAATTAATCTCAAATCATTCTTGCCCCCATCATTTTTCGGGGTATCATCTCCCAGTCTCAGTAGTATATCAAATTAATTACCTACTTATCATTTTCCGCAATTTATCATCTCTACATTACTAGCGAATTAAATTAATTACCAATATACTGAGGTGTATATAGAAAGTTAAATCATCCTACCTTTGGTTGGGCCACCCACCATGATAACAGCAACAACTCTCTCATCTGAGCTGCCCATCTCTAGCAATTCCCCAAAATGACAAAACCCAGATCTCACAAGAACCAAATTTACGTCTCCTGCTTATCAATTACGGCTTTCAATCTAACAACATATAACCCATAAATTGCATTCATATACAGCTGATTCCACAAATACCCATTAGTGAAAAGACAAAGGGGAATGTCAAGAAAATGATTTATGTTCAAAAGGGGGAATTGTCAAGCAAATGGAAGATAGTATGGACAGTTGGGTTGGAATACGTAGGAAGGAGATCGAGCATAGGTATTGGGTGTGAGGCCACCACTGGCTTGGTGATAAGTACGCAAAGAAAATCAGAATGCCAATTGCCCAATTGGATTATGATTGTCAAGTTTCCCCTCTCTGTTTGCTTGTTATTATCAGCACACCGGCGATTGCCTCAGAATTAGACGGTCTATATTGGAGTATCCTATTTTAAAACGTAAAAATGACCGTATTTAAAAGTTTCGGGAGTGTCAATAGAATAATACTATGGCACAAAAAAAAAAATCACAAAATCTTCATCACAAAATCCTAGGTGTAATGATTTAATTGGCGATTTTAAGTAAAGTGTGGCGAGTCCATTGTCGATGTAACCAATAAAATATCGTCACCTCATTTTGTGAGATTATTTTGTGCCCCTAGCATTGCTCGTGTCAATATCAGTGCTCACAGAATATACGTATCTCCTTGGGCCAGCGTGAGACGGCTCACAACGAGCCAAGCCGCCATCCACCAAGCCGGCCAATTTTTATTTTCTATTTTTTGCTCTCTAACTGTTTTTTTCCTGTCATTTTTTTCGTCAACAAATGTAACACTTTCAATAAAGGAATGTAACACTTTTTGGAGATATGTAACAATTTTTATTTAGAAATATAACTATAATTTGGCAAAATATAGATTAATGATAACATAATATTGACTACAAAAAGTAATGTTACATTTTATAATTAATGAATATAACATTTTTTTCGCTCAATTGTAACAGTTTCTATTCTGTAATGTAACATAGTAGTTTACAAAAAATTGTGGAAATTTTTTATTGGTAAAACACTTAATGATTTATCAATTACAAAAAGTTGAATGTAACACTTACTCTATAAAACTGGTACATTCATCTATATAACAAATAAGCAAATTACAATTATATATGCACTTTGTTACACTTCAATTATTACTTTTTATAGCCACAAAAACTACTCCCTCTATCCCAAAGTATATGTCCACTCTCCTATTTGCATGGAGATTAAGAAATGGTGGAAGTGATGTAAGTGTTGCGAGTATAAAAGTAAAGTAGGAGAGAGAATGAGTGGGAGAGAATAGCAAGTTACTTGTTTGTTTGCACTCTGTACAATCATTTTTGTATTGGTATTTGAATATTTCTTTAAGATTGGAATATTTTTGGCATCCAACATGTGCATATACAAACTTCACTCACGCACAAGCACCGTTCCAAGAATTGCTTTAATTAAGTAAGCAATTAAATTACAATTATTTAGAAATGTGACAGTTTCTTAATTCTCGTGACAAAGAATAAAAAAATATTTTCCCCCGCCAAAGTACTCCCTCCGTCGCAAAATGATCTTCCTATTTGCCACTTTTCATTGTTCCAAAATGTTCTTCTCATTTCTACAATTTAGGCTTAAAATTGCATAAATAAAACATGACTAGTGTAACAAGTGTTCATATCCTAAATGAGTGTCCATTTTCAAGAAATCTTTGTCCCTAAATGAGTGTCTTTTTTTAACATAACTTTCTCCCTAAACGTTTTTTTTTTCGAATTTTTTTTCACCGGTTTCTTTATACGTGCAAAACTAAAGGTTTGGAAAGGAGATTACAAGATGATATATGAATCGTTGTTACCAAATTGTTCACAAAGTTGAGATTTTCAGTGTCCCTTAAAATGAAATTTGGACACTCTTTTAAGGACAGAGGTAGGATGAAAAAGAGTTGGTGAAATGAAAATAAAAGGTGCAACAGGGTCTTCAATCAAACCAAACAGTTTACATCATGAAACTTAACATAGATGAGTTGAGTGGTTTGTGTGTGCATACATGTAAAAAGTTCGGCGGTTTCTCTCGAGGTGGCACAATCTTGTCCAGATCCCCTTTGCTTATTTACTGCTAAAATGGTACAACAACTTTTTGGCCTGTGAAGAAATGCTTACAGCTTTGATGGATTTTGATACCAACCCCATGGCTCATCAGAAATATACCGTGTGACCTGCTTCACACTCAAGTAGTTGTCGAGACCCCTGCACAGAGAGAAAAAGAGAGGGAGAGATGAAAGTAAATGACTCATCTACAAAATGGTATCCAGTGTACATAGTATATACCTATCTAAATAGTTGAAATAAGCATCATCCAAGTTGGGTTCTCTTCAGGTTAGTTTCTGAAGTCACTTATTTTTTCTTCACACTCCCTCCCTCCCTCCCGGTAGAAGCTTGCTTTCACCTTTTACCCAAAAGGGTGTCCCGTTAGAAGCTTCACCTTTCCTAAAAGGGTTATAAATGTAGGCCCCACTTGTCAACCCCACTCATTTTTTCCTCTCACATACTCAAATTGTGGTCCCCGCTTGTCATCCACCAACTTTTTCCCCTCACACATTTAAATTATGGGTCCCACTTGTCATACCCACTCACTTCTTCCCTCTCACAACCCATTTCCCACTCATCACTTTTCTTAATTCTTGTTCCACTCCTAAAATGGTGAAGCTTCTAACGGTACGGAGGGATTATATCTCAAAGGAAGATGGTTACATCTTATTTGCAGCAAACGGCACATAGAATATTATATTCCAATGTATGTATTTTTAAGTAATATCTGGGGATGGGAGTTATGGTGATGCAGGAAACACTTGATCAATTACCCCAGTAGTTACTGCCTTACTGAACCAGGGGTCCTCAAATTTCCTACTCCAGACGCCTGTTTAAATAACTTCAAAACATAAATAGATAAATAAAATTCAAATTACCATTCCCCTAGTTCCCGACCAAAACCGCTACGTTTTTTGCCTCCCCATGGAGCTTGAGAGAAGCATGGTTGCGAGCAGTTGACCCAAACAATCCCCGCTTGGAAAGCCTGTAGAACAAGCCAAAAGGAGAACATACATCCAAAGATAACCAAATTAGATTACTTCCATTAAGTTTGTAAGGTCTCTTATTACTGAAGCAGATCTCACCCTTGATACGCGGTCACATCTTTCCAGATCATTTGATATTACAGCAGCACCCAAGCCGTAACTACAAAAATATTAAACACAAGTCACAAAAAGTACCTACCAAACTGTGAGTGCAAAACATTCTAATAAAGGACGGATAAGAAATCTCTATTCTTGCACAAACACAGAAATTGTTCATGTAGCTGATAGGGGTGGCAATTGGGTTCATCCAGGTTATCCATTTGGAATTTCACGATGCTTTGAACCATCGTAAAATTCCGAATGAATAAATCGGAAGTATCCGATTGCCACCCCTAACATAGCAGAAGGGTAAACTCACTGGGTGTCATTTGCTAGTTCAATCGCTTCCTCTTCAGTAGAAAACGTCTTTACACAAAGAACAGGTCCAAAGACTTCCTCCCTCCATATTTCCATTGACGTAGTTACATCAGTTATGACAGTTGGCTCGATAAAGAATCCTTTCTCCAGTTGCTGATTTGTTATTGATTTTAGTAAGTTCTCAGCTCATTCTGCAATATAAGAAGTCTACTTTGACAAAGAATGGTCTTACCTTTGGACGTTCACCGCCACACAAGATAGTCGCCCCTTCACTCTTAGCTGTTGAGATGAACTTTCGCACCTTCTCATACTACAAATCCACAAGGAAAATATAAGATCGCTAGTTGATATTCACAAATGTTTGAGTCAGTCAAAATAAGAGGGTACTAGGTACTTCAAGCTGCAACAGCAAACTCAAAGAAATACGTAAGAATCGAAAAAATTTGCAAAAAGACGTGGACTATTCCTTTATAGATACTTATACTAACATACTACCACTGCACCATAAGCAGAATCCTAATTTTCATTTTAGTTTGTTCAAAAAGAGGTGTAAAGTTTCAAAATTAAGACTTTAAATTTCCCTGTTCTTAGAGTTATCCACACTTATAAAAAAAACACGGTCATTCTGTTATGTGCATATCACGTTTTTGCAATTTAAAGGTAGGAAATCGAAGATAATGGAAAAGCTTTGACATTGAAAGTAGCATTCTTTTGGTTTGTGAAGGTGTAACATGGTATCAGTTTCATACTTGATATGATCTTCAATGGCTGAATTCTGAAGCTTCTAGGTTTTTCTTAGGCACACATGCATGGACACAGAGATATATGTAAGGCTGTATTTCAAGCCAAGTAACTCGAATAACTGAAATTGATTTGGCTCGAATAACTTTCACGACTCAAGTTCAATTATTTAACTTATAGAATAGTTTCTTTTATAATTTTATATAGTTAGGATCTCGACCAGCTCGTTAACATACCCGGGTCGAGTTCGAGTTACTCGTGAAACTCGGTTTTGTTATCCGACTCGAGTTCAATCGTCCATTTGCGTACACAACCAGATAGAAAATCCAATACTCGACTTGCACTCGGCAATAATCAACTCTACTCGATTCGTTGAGAGTGTTTCTCAACCAATCAACTAAAGTATCCTTTGTCCCAGCAGAAGATGTGTGTATTCCATTTTGGACCTTCCAATTGAAGAATAACATTTCCTTTAAAGTGTTTTTCAACCAATTGATTAAAGTATCCTTTTCAATTCCCACCCATTTGGAATTCGTATAGTGCCTCCTAGTTTTAATTAAAATGTTTTTGAATAGTAAATACACACCAGAGTATTTTCTTCTCTCAATCCCACCAACAAACACATCATTATTGTCAAAAGGAATTCATTTCTAAGGATCCAAGAAAAAGGAGATTCGGTGTCTCACACCAATGATTTACCTGCCCACTACTGACCACAGGGCCGAGCCTACAACCTTCCTCTAATGGGTCTGAAATCTTGATGTTCTTAGTCCACTTGGCAAGTTTGTCTAAAAACTCTGCAGCGATGCCTTCCTGGTATATATAATAGCAAGAAGCATAAATTTAACTGTACCTCGTTAAAATGATGAACAGAAAAAACAGACAATCACTTGAAGAGCAAATCATAGACATTTTTGTTTGGGTTTCCAACCAGTTGAGAGTTGAGACTGACCATCCATCAGATAAAAGCTGAACAAACTCCTAAAGCAGGAAGGGGGAGCACCTGCTACGCATATTATTTCAGTCCATACATACTTACGTGAATTAGAAGACGAGATGTTGCACTGCAAATTTGACCGTTTGTCCAAAAGCAACCGAAAATTGTCCACTCGACAGCTGTTTGAATTACAAATATTTGGAATAAGTAATAAGTAATTATATAAAACCAAATCCCTGGATGCAAACCAAGCAATATACTCCATCAGTCCCAATAGAAGAGGTGTGTATTCTTTTTCGGGCCATCTCATTGAAGACTAACATTTTCTTTTAAGGAAACCTTTTTCTTATAACAAATGGACTAAACTAACCTTTTCCAGTCTAGTTTGAATTCAAATTTTTTGAGGGCTAATCTAAATAATTAATCAATATTATTTTTGATGTTATTTTCTCTTCTATTGAGATATAGAGTACAAAAAAAAGGTCTTTACATATTGTGAATAGAATACAGAATACTCCCTCCGTTCCGGGTAAGTTGCAACATGGAAGGGGAAGCACAAAAATTAAGAAAGGAGAATAATGAGTGGTTGGGAGGAAGAGAGAGAATGAGTGGAGGATTATAAAAGTAATAAAGAGTTTCCTTATTTGACATTGTTGCAACTTAAGTGGAATGCCCAAAATGGTAAATTGTTGCAACTTACCGGGAACGGAGGGAGTATATCTATATGCATTTTATGCCTGAATAACAAATTTTATATCGTGATTTAAAACGATTACCATGACCTGTAAGACACTTGTAGCATAAAAAGAAGTTAAATTATTTAAGAATGATGTAAATAGCAGAAAATGTAAAAGGTGAAATATGTTTCAGAAGGTACAAACCCTTGTCAATGTCAACATCATCAAAGACAACTATCGGACTCTTTCCACCAAGTTCAAGTGTGACAGGCTGCCAAACAATCATAGCATGAGGTTAGTATGAGAAATGTCGATCTGAGCATAATATCATATGATTAGGATGACACAGCAGTTATGCACACGTATCCAGGGAGTTTAATCTCTCTCTCTCTCTCTCTCTCTGTGTGTATGTATGTATGTATATACCAACTGAAGAAAAAACATGCATAAAAATAAAAAAGAACCGTGGACAGAAAAACGCCGTTTCATCCGGCCATGCAATACCTTCACAAGTTGAGCTGCAGCAGTCATGATCTTGCTTCCTGTGGCGCTGCTTCCCGTAAATGCAATCTGCCAAACAATACACAATCACTTGACACCATGATCGGAAGCCTAGCACATGTTAACGAACTACCGGACAAGCAAAACTACAGATTGCTAATAAGAGAAATGAACCTTGTCAACATGGGGATGTGATGCCAATGGAGCACCGGCTTCTGGACCAAATCCAGTCAGAATATTGAGTACCCCAGGAGGGAGACCGACCTCTTTACAGATTTCACCCAACTCAAGGCAGGTACTGGCATTTATAGTAAATAATAAATATAAGGAGAAATTAATATAATTAGGAATGCAGAGAATAGATATGGATCACTCATTACTTACAGAGATGCCAATTCAGATGGCTTAAGTATTGCAGCACATCCAGCAGCCAAGGCAGGAGCAACTTTCCATGTCGCCATCAGCAAAGGGTAGTTCCTACAACATGAAATGAAAAGCAGTTTATATTTCAATCTCAAACTAAACTCATCAACAACATTCTTGTGATAATGGATGCAGTTGATTTTACAACTAGCATCAACATTAGGCATACCCAATCAGTTAAAACAGAAAGCGGAAAACTTGCATTAGTCAACAAGAGTGACCATGAAACCCGCTGAAATTTGAATTGCCTAGAAACCATAACAAGCCACTAAAACAGTTGTATGGATGAACCCCATATGCAATTATTGTACAAAGGCAAAAGTGACATGATGAATGCTCTCACAACGTCGGAATTTGTAGCAAGTCTCCAAAGCATTCAGTAATCCAATGCTAACTAGATATTAGAAGTTAATCCAAATGCTCATCAACCAAGATATACGCATCATCTTGACATAATGCTTCTTCTGCTTTGTTGTATGTTAGAAGTTAAATGTTAAAATCACGCAAATAGCTAGATATCCTGTATCACTTTCTTGCATAATCTTGCAACTTGACGCAAAGTTTCAAGAAGCTTGTTCGACTCCAACTTTACCCACAACTAAGGGAATGCTATTGACAATAGTGCCACAAAGGGGGTTACCACCAGTGGAATGTGCGTATCCTGGGGTGTATCATGTGTGTTGGGTGAAGTGTGCTTGGCATGACACGTTGCTATCAAAGAAGCTCCATAAGTAAGGATTAGAGCTGTTACAGAGGTCTAAACTTGAACCTGAACAACGGGTAGAGTAAATTGAGGTGTATAAGCAGACAAATTAGGCCGGGTATTACTCACATCCATATGAGTCAGTTGGGCCACTAGAGCAGGAAGAGGTACCATCCGCTAGCGTTTACAGCCATCGGCGAGCGACGAAGCCTCTTGGATGTGTCAACATTAGCTCAGGCAAGTAGGATACATTCCAAGAAGTCGAGCTCAGGAGCAATTGTTGCAAGCAATACTTCTAATCCTCTTATAGAGACTACCAGCCTTCTTCACTCTCCATCTTCAGTAAACACTATCAACCCTGCTCTAGTAGCCCAACTGACTAATGTGGTAGTACGTAATGCCAACCTATTTTGGCTGGATATGTTCAAGTTAATCTACGTTCAAGTTAATCTACCTACTGTTCAGGTTTAACCTTGGGCATCGCCTATACTAACTCTGAATTTTACTCCTGGAGGTTTTTATAGCAATTAGTTACACCAGGCATACATCACACACCCGGTGGCCGGTAACACTCACATTCTACACTACCATTGTAACAAAACAAAATACCACGAACTCCCTGCTATACAAACTCAAAGATATTCTCTCTTCAGTTCAGTCCTTGGCCCTTAAGTTCTTCCTTCAACTCTAATATACTTGTTCTAACAGGGACAAGAAGTAGAGGTAAGAGGGAACATGGAGACATAAGGACTCAGATATCATTAGAAAATGAAGCAAAACAGCTCGTGAAACTGAGAGAGAGAGAGAGAGGTTATCAGTAGAAAAAGCAAAATGTACCAAGGAGTAATCAAACCAACAACACCAATCGGCTCTCTTATAACATGACACTTGAATGTGTCCATTGGAAGAGTGATAGGGGCATTTTGCTTTCCATCCAAAGCTTCAGCTAGATCAGCATTACATTCAAAACATCCAGCAACATCATCCTGAATGAGATGAACAAGACATAAATTTATGGCTGCATTCAGCTTCAGCATATTAAAGTAAAAAAAAAAAACATAGTTGTATTTCATGTCTTGTCATCGAAAAAGAACGAAAATGAATTCAGTAATGTGCCGAGGACATACTATATCCCAAGCTGCTTCCTCTAGTGGTTTTCCACAATCAATTGCTTCCAGTTTTGCCAGTTCCGCCTTCCGCTCTGTAACCTGCATGCAAATGGTAAGGGTAAAAGTTTACTAATCATAACAAAGATAATTGGATTTCCAAGGCCAACAAAAGGTGCAGCAACAGACGTATAAAATGCCAGGTAATCTCCAATATGCTTTTTATCTAAACAAAGTCAAAGGTGAATTATGTTAGCTCTGTAAACCGAGAAACATATTCGACGAAACGATCTATGTACCTGTTGCCTTCAAAGCGGGTGATAGAAAATACAGTTAAATCTACAATTGCAACTTCATTGACAGGCTACAAATAATAGTTTCATTTTCTGATGTTTTCATCTAAGGATCCATACGAAATTATAAGTGGATAAGCATAATGATTTCAGCAAGCAATACCTGTGATAAACTAGGAAGAGAAACACAGCACTAAATGAGATGTCATCTCCAAATCAGATACGTACCTTTGCAGCAATAGCTCGCAAGAACTTTGCACGGTATGATCCAGTAGCTGTGGACCAATCTTTGCCGCCGTTACGAGAGAGAGCTCTACGAGCAGCTTCCACAGCAACATCAACATCTTCTGCAGTAGCAGCTGGAATATCTCCTGAAACACATTTCAAAAAGGGAAAAAGCTATTTATAAGTTCAAGTGACAGTTGAAAAACCTGAACACCAACTTTTACTCCCTCTGTCCCATTACAATGGGCACAAACATCCATTTTGGGCGTCCCATTCAAATGGGCACATTACTAAAAATGGAAAGAATCTTTACTATTTATCCCACTCATTCTCTCTCCTACTTTACTTTTACACTCACAACATTTACACTTTCTCTCTCCCACTCACTTTTCATACTCACAACATTTACACTTTTCTTAATTCTTGTGCAAGAGTCATTTTGTGCCCATTGTTATGGGACGGAGGGAGTATGTACTCAAGAATAACATGATTTCACATACTCCATTACTTACAACAAAAGAAATCCATAAAATATATCTTATCATTATTTTAAATGGACTTCGAAAGAGGATCCACCAGAATTGGAACGATGTTTTCTTGAAAAACCAACTAGAGGAAGGGTTAGGCAAAGTTGACTCTAGTACAAAACTAGTGAAGCAACAACTTCCCACCAATTTCTAGACTTCTATTATACTCAAATAATTGGATTTCCCTAACGAGTGATTACTTTGTAAGTACAAAAAACAGAAGCAACAAGAATAACATCATCGATCTACAACTAATGAAGGAGATATATAAGCCAAATTGAGCTAAATTAGTAGAGAAACATCATCGATCTTAGAACTAATGAGAAATCTGATTACAATGCCCAAGATATAGAAGTCAAATTGAACTAAGAATTAGTAGAGAAACATCATTGATTTTACAACTAATGAAGGAGATTATTAAACATTCAAGAATCAAACTGCATTATATACAAGATTACAAGTATGAGCGTGTGAGTATATAATGAGAAAATGCTTAATCTGATTGAGAGGAGAGGGAAGTACCAACGATTTGTTCGGTGGCTGGATTGATGACGGGAATACGGTTCTTCTTAATAGCTTCTCTCCACTCGCCGTCGATGAATAGCTGACGTGAAGGAATCCGGATCGCCATTCTATCGGGTGTATTACGAGGGTCGATCGGAGGGTTAGGGTTTTGTAGCCTTCCGGTGACGTTTTGGAGTAGAAAGCAGATAGTGGTAGGCTTTGGCTGGTGATCATTATGTATTTAATTGATGGCGATATGTATGGCCCACTGTGATATGAGATTGATTGTCCAGATTTTCCCAGACTGGACACGACTCACGAGCACCTCTGCTACCGTCTATCCACTTACCCTTCCCGTACCTATTTAATTTACAAAATGAGTTTTGACATAAAGAATTGAAAAATAATAAAAAAGATAGTACTCCCTCCGACCCATTTCAAATTGCAAAAATTGCCATTTACGGTGTCCCATTAAGGATTGTAAAATCCAAAAATAGAAATGTTTTTATTTTTTTTAATTGGTGGGACCCATTAGCCATACTCACATCATCTAACTCACTTACTATTCTCTACCCCACTTCCTCTCTCCTACCTAACAATCTACACCCACAACACATCACCTTTTTCACTTTTTACTTAATCCCCGTGCACAACCTTAACTTTGCAATTTGAAACAGGACGGAGGGAGTATGTACCATGTAGTAAGTGTAGATAGTTAATTGAGAGAGAGAGAAACTGAGGTAAAAAAAATAATAGTAAGTGGATAATTATTGTGAGTAGGACAAATGAGTCCCACAATTTAAAAAATATTTAAAAAAAAAAAAGAAGAGAAAATCTGGGAAAAAAACGTGTTTTTAAGTTGGCGCGATGGCATTTTTGTAATTAACGGGAAGTTGTTTAGCGCTGATCGTAAGTGCCAGTGATAGAGTAAAAAAGTGCCAGCACATGTACACTGACACTTATTGACACTACCACTGACACTTTTTAATAAGTGTCAGTGTCAATGTTAACAAGTGCCAGTGTAATGGCTGGCAGTTATTAACACTACCACTGGCACTTTTAATAAGTGTCAGTATCAATGTTAAAAAGTGCCAGTGTTAGCTATGGCAATTTTTAACATAACCACTGGCAGTTAAGAAAAGTGCCAATTTCATGTTTATAAACATCAGCTTGAAATCACTGGCTTTTTGTAATACTAACACTGGGCATTTACTATGGTTGCTAGTATTTACGAAAATGCCACCGCTTGATTCGAAGTATAATAGCCAGCGTGCTTTGAAAAACACGTTTTTCCTTTGCTTAAGGAAAAACGCGTTTTTCACAAGACTCACTCTTAAAAAAACTCATTTTGAGATTTATAGATTAAAGTGAGACGACCAAAATGACATTTTTTGGAGATTAAAGAGGGTCGGAGGGAGTATGAATTGCCAACTCTCTCCATCTCATTTCAAATGACTAATTGCAATTTAGTTACCTGATTTACAGGAAATTGCAATTGGTTATTAAATTTGTCAAAGTTGTGATTGACTCTTCAGTTTGCTGAACCGGAGCAATCATGTGTAAAATTCGTTAGCCAGTTAAGAAACTAACAAAGTGGATACCACGTGCGAAACATGTGACGTTTAATGAGGGCAAATATGTCATTTCCAGTTGAACAAGAATCTCACTTGCTATTGTTTTAATTTCAAGTGTTAAAAATCATAGAATAGGGGTCCAAACGTAAATGTTTTTCATCTTCAACCTCTAGCATAATCCCCACCACTACTTTCTCCGCCACCCAAAACCACCACCATCTAGACACCACCACCATCGCGACCATCTCACACCACCATCATATTTTCAACCCAACCCCTACACCACTGTTACTCATCATCACCACTACCATTCACCACCATTGGCACCTCAACCACCGCCACCCAATAATCAGCACAACCAAAAAAATTGTTTCTCTTCCAACCCCCATTGTTCCAGTCTAAACCCAAAACATAATTTGGGATATCGACTCTTGAAATTTGTGTAACTCGATTAAGTTCAGCATCCAACCTATTCAATCTCCTATTTCCTAACCCTATTTGGTTCTCATTATTCAAAAAGCTCTCAACTTTAGCACCTGGAGTCAAATTTCCTCTCGATACCCCCTGATCCCTTCCAATTTCAAGAGCAAAAGACCCAAAATTGACCTCTGAACCAAAGGACCCGAAATTGACCTCAGGAGTCAAGGCCGTGAAATTGACTTCACTATTCAAACCATAAAGCCCTCGTTGTCAAGATTGAGCTTCATCCAAAAGAGCTTGGTTGAAATTGAACCCAGGAGGGGCCGAAAACAAGTTAGGTTTAGGGTTATGGTTTTGGGGGTTGAAGAACTCATGAGGAGCGAACGAAAGTGATGGGGAATTGTGGTGAGTCCACGACAGAAGATGAAGAGGACGGAACAGAAGATCGTGGCCGCCTTTGAATGGAGGCGACGGTTGTGGCGGGAAAGGGAGAGTAGGGCCTACAGCAGCGACGACAGAATCATGTGTAAGTGGTTGTCGTTTGGTGGTGGACCGACGAGGACCGTGGGGAAGATTTATAGCGAGTTTATATACATAGTCCAGGTAGGAAGTGGAAAAGAAGAAGACGGGAGTCTGGAAAAGACTTATTTGCCCTCTTAAAAGTTTAGCACATGGCAACCATTTCGTTAGTTTTTTAACTGGCTAACGACTTTTATACCCAATTGCTCCAGTTTTTTAAGTGGTCGAGGGTGGAGTCAAGATGGAGCATGGCAGCTCTATTTGAAGAAGCTTTGCAACGAAAGAACAGAGTAAGGAAATTTTCTTTTGAACCCATTAAAAAGGTTAAAAATGAGAATGAAGTGTTCTAGAGTAATATGAAGAGAGAAAGTTTCTGAGGAGCAGTTGATAATAATGAGGGATAAGGGCAATTATGTCCAATGGATCAAAAAATAACAAAAACGTCAATTAATTAGGGAAAAGAACGGAAGCCTAAAACGACTAATAATTCGAAACGGAGGGAGTAATAAATAAATATATGGGAAATCTGTAACCATTAGGAATGCAGAGACGAGATATGGACCGATACATGACTTACAGAGAAACCTTTTCAGATAGGGATGGCCAAACCGGACCGGAACCGAAAAACCGGACCGGAAAAGCCCGGAACCGGAGCAAACCGGGGAGTAAACCGGAACCGGAGTAACCGGAACCGTGGTAAGCGCGGGCCGGTTCAGGGTCACATATATGGCGAACCGGAACCGGAACCGGATCGGCATTTCCATTAAAATAAATAAAAATCCCTTATTTTTCAATAAATTTTAACATGTTTATTCATTAGTGTATTATAAAATAAAAATCTCTTGTCTTTTAATAAATTTTAACATGTTTATTCATTATTGTATGATAAAAAAAAAAAAAAAAAAGGTAGCGTGGACTGAACCGGAACCGGACCGGAACCGTACCGGAACCGGATTGTGATGACCGGAACCGGAACCGGTGTAAGCGTGGGCCGGTTCAGGGTCACATATATGCCAAACCGGAACCGGTTTTGGTCATCCCTATTTTCAGAGCTTAAGTCTTGTAGCACATCCCGCAGCCAAGGCAGGAGCAACATTCCTGGTTGGCATCAACAAAGGGCAATTTCTACAATATGAAATGGAAAGCAGTTTATGT
The DNA here is from genome assembly GCA_026119855.1 of Campanula takesimana. Lineage (NCBI taxonomy): Eukaryota > Viridiplantae > Streptophyta > Magnoliopsida > Asterales > Campanulaceae > Campanula > Campanula takesimana. The sequence continues at coordinate 423,125 of JAOWBW010000343.1, forward strand.
TTTCAATCTTAAACTAAATACATCATCAACACTGGCAGAAATTTTACTAGTGCAAATTTTGTGAAAGTTTGGGGTTTTGGTGTAGTTTATTGATACTTGCCCCCGTTTGTGTAAAGACAACAACGTATTAAATTTTTTTTACCCCCTTTTAATTAGTGAAAACGATTTTGCCCCCTTTAAAAAAAAATCTGGCTCCGCCACTAATCATCAACATTGCTCACATTAATGAATGCAGTTGATTTAACAACTAGCATCTTCATTAAAGTATACCCAATCAATTGAAACGGAAAGTGAAAATCTTCAATTAGTCAATAAGAGTGAACATGGAACCTGCTGAAATTTGAATTGTACTGAAACCATAACAAACAACCAGGACAGATTTATAGATGAACGCCATATGCAACTCTTGTGCAAAGGTAAAAGTGACATGATGACTGCTCTCAGAACTACGGAATCAATAGCAAGTCTCAAACGCATTGAGTAATCCAATGCTAATTAGATGTTAGAAGCTATTTCAAATGCTCATAAGCCTGGATGTAGGCGTCATCTTGACACTAATATAGGCACAAAGGCGGTAAGAATTACTCAAATGGGTGAAATGCTAACAGACAGTGGTAAAAGTACATATAGACCAATTCTACCAATGGGACGAGTAGAAAAAAGGGGGGAACTTGAAAATGTAAGGCATCAGATATTGATAGAATGAAGAAAACAGCTCATGAAACTGGGGGAGAGAGAGAGAGAGAGAGAGAGAGAGGTTATTGGTAGAAAAAGCGAAATGTACAAGGAGTTATCAACCAACAATTGCAATCAGCTCCTTAATAATATTACGCTTAAATGCGTCCATCACAAGAGTGATACGGGCATTTTTGCTTTGCATCCAAATCTTCAGCTAGATCAGCACTAGTTTCAAAACATCCAGCAACCTCATCCTGAATGAGATGAAGAAGACAAAATTTTGTGCCAGTATTCCGTATATTAAAGTAAAAATACTTGTATTCCATGTCTTTTAGTCATCCAAAAAGAAAATGAGAAGGAAGTCAGTGATGTGCCTTGGACATACTGTATCCCAAGCTGCTTCCTCATCCAGCAACCTCATCCTGAATGAGATGAAGAAGGCAAAATTTTATGACAGTATTCAGTATATTAAAGTCAAAAAAAAAAAAAAAACTACTTGTAGTTCATGTCTTTTAGTCATCCAAAAAAGAAAATGAAAAGGAAATCAGTGATGTGCCTGGGACATACTACTCCCTCCGTCTCATACTTATCGCTACTTATTTCCATTTTGGGCATCCCATACTTATTGCTACTTTCCCAAAATGTTCACTTTTCTCTCTCTCTCTCTCTCTCTCTCTCTTATCCACTCACAACAACTATCCACTAACTTATTTTCTTTCTCCTACCACTCACAATACTTACTTTTCCAACATATTTTCTTAATCCCCGTGCACTCTCATTTGATAGCAATAAGTATGGGATGGAGGGAGTATATCCCAACTAGCTGCTTCCTCTGGTGGTGTTCCACAATCAACTGCTTCAAGTTTTGCCACTTCTGCTTTCCGCTCTTATAGCAGCATGTAAATGGAGACAGTAAAAACTTGACCAACCATAAAAAATACTCCCTCCGTGCCAAAATGATAGTCTTGTTTGACTTTTCAAACATTTTAAGGTTATATTATGAGTTTTGGAAATTTAGTGATTTTGAAGCTTAATTTTGGAAATGGGACTAATTTTCTGGGACAAACAAAATGGAGAAATGAACTATCATTTTGGGACGGAGGGAGTATAATTGAGGCCAATAATATGTACCGCAAAAGAATCCAATATGCTTTTTAAATAAACAAATTCATTAATGAATTATGTTAGCTCTGTAAATCAAAAACCGTATTCGACGAAATAAGCTATGTAAGCAAATAAAAAATATGGAACCTGTGATAGACTACTAGTTCTACAGTTGCAACTTTTTTGACAGGCTACACTACTAGTTCCATTGTTCTGGTGTTTAAATTGAAGGATTCATACAAATATTGCAAGTGGATAAACATAACAATTTTAACAAGCACAATACATGTGATAGACTACAGAGAATAGCATAGCATTAGATGATACTTGTAGATGTCATATCCAAATCAGATAAATACCTTAACAGCAATATCTCGCAAAAAAAATTGCATGGTACGATTTAGTAGATGTGGACCAGTCTTTGCCTACATTACGAGTGTAATATCCCGAAATTAAGCACGACGAATTGGGACGGATCAAAAATAAAATAAAAATAAAAATAATAAAATGAATGGGACGGATCAGACTAAAGAATTGTGATATTTTTCTTGGGCCCACAATTTGGTGCTTCATCCTTTAGTTGCCAGCAAATTATCTTTAACATGGCTTTGCATGGTTTTAGTAGGTGGTGTAAGTTTCTCAAAGTTTGGCTTTGTGACTCACCCATACTAACTAGGCTATTTAAGGATTGACTTTCATATTATCCATGCTCGACAATGAGATAGTTCAACTGAGAAGTAGAGGTGAAAAATATTATGTCTATTATTATGAAGGTTGAGCAGTGAGTTGTGCGAGTTGGAGACAGTCTCGATAATTTATTTGGTGATCCGTTCTTAGCTATTCTGAGGTAAGGGAGACTACGCAATGTCGATTCTGTGTCATTTTCTTTTATACCCGTCTTATCGTTGTACTCCATTTTATTGATAAGTATAATATTTATTCGGTCCCACTTGATTATTGCGTTGATATTGGCTTTGGTCCGTAAATATTACGGTTATCCTGATAGCATGCTATATGTGTTAATATGCTCAAATATGAGATTTGTTATATAGAACAGTTGCGATGTAGCTAATTATGTGACGGTCGCAGTTGACTCGGTTATTGGTTATTGTGTTTGTGTTGGGTCCGGCTCCACGAGGGCGGCCAACAATTCGGTTAATTTGGTTAAGCCACTGGGCCCGAACATAATTAGGACATCGGACTGTAAAGTATGATTGATCGGTTATCCGGTTTATGAAAATGCATGCGAGTCTTATTGGCATGTCCATATTTATAATTTCATGGACATTGTTATTTGGTGTTTGTGTTCCATCGGCCTATGTGATATTGTGTATCCCCTTTCTTACTGAGCTCCCCAGCTCACCCCCTCCAGTTTCAGTTTTGCAGTTAAGCGATGATCGGGATGATAGGATTTGGGGCGGAGCAGTTTATAGAGCATTTGAGAATTATTAGTAATGAGGCTTTGTATAGTATTTTGGAAATGTAAATTGTACCATTTTGTTATTTATGGAATTAGAAATTTTCGGGGTGTTACAGTTGGTATCAGAGCTAGGTTGTATATGGTCTAAAGGACTAAGTGACCTAGGAGGGTAGTTGTGCATATTCGTGAGCATGTTGTACTTGCTGATTTAGTTGTTTTGCCATTACAAGGTTTTGATATTATCTTGGGAATGGGTTGGTTAAATAATTATCATGCTTCAGTTAATTGTTATAAAAAGGGTTGTCACATTTTCTATTCCTGATGTGCCTGAATTTACTTTTGAGGCTACTCCTCGGGGTAGAGAGATTCGTATTTCTTATGTGAAGGCTAGAAAGTTGTTGAACCGTGATTGTTCGGGGTATTTGGCCAGTGTTCTGGATACTACTAAAAAGTTGCCTGAAGTAGAGGATGTTCATATTGTGAAAGAGTTTCCTGATGTGTTCTCTACTGAGTATTCTATGCCTCCCGATAGGGAGATCGAGTTTTGTATTGACTTACTTCCAGGTACTACCCCGATATCTGAGTCACCTTACAGAATGGCTCCAGCTGAATTAAAGGAGTTGAAAGTTCAATTGCAAGAGTTGCTTGATAGGGGTTTCATCCGACCCAGTGTATCACCGTGTGGAGCTCCTGTGTTGTTTGTAAAGAAGAAAGATGGGTCCTTGAGACAATGCATCGACTATAGAAAACTGAATCAGGTGACTGTAAAGAACAAATATCATTTGCCTCACATTGATGATTTATTTGATCAACTCCAGGGGTCAGTTGTCTTTTCAAAGCTTGATTTGAGGAGTGGGTATCATCAGTTAAAGATTCACTCAGAAGACATTCCTAAGACTGCTTTTCGTAGTAGGTATGGTCATTATGAGTTTCTTGTTATGCCTTTCAGGTTAACAAATGCTCCAGCTGTTTTCATGGATATGATGAATCTGGTTTTCAAGCCTTTTCTTGATTCTTTTGTGGTTGTGTTCATTGATGACATCCTGGTTTATTCTAAGTCTCGGGAGGAGCATGAGCAACACTTGCGAATGGTTCTATCTATTCTCCGGGAGAAGCAATTGTTTGCAAAATTCAATAAGTGTGCTTTTTGGCTCGATGAAGTTTCTTTTCTGGGACATGTGGTTTCTAATAGAGGTATATCTGTTGATCCATCAAAAATAGAAGCTATTGTGAATTGGAAGAGGCCAGAATCAGTTACAGAAATTCGAAGTTTCTTGGGGTTAGCTGGGTACTACAGAAGATTCATTGAAGGGTTTTCTAAGATTGCAACACCATTGACTCAGTTGACTCGAAAGAATGTGCCATATGTGTGGGATGACAAATGTCAAGTTAGTTTTGAAGAGTTAAAGAAGAGGTTGACCACCGCTCTTATTCTTACACTGCCTAATGGAAATGATGAATTGGTGAAGTTGGGGAAGCAAAAATTTGGGGAGTTGATATGGTTAATGATTCAGTTGAGAAGGTTAAGCTTATTCGGGATCGATTGACTACTGCCCAGAGTCGACAAAAGAGTTATGCAGATCACCGGAGGCGAGACCTTGAGTTTGAAAAGGGTGACTTTGTGTTTTTGAAAGTTTCTCCAAAGGTGGGAATTAAAAGATATGGGAAGAAAGGTAAACTTGCTCCTAGATTTGTTGGGCCTTTTGAGATTTTGGGAAGAGTTGGAGATCGAGCTTATCGTCTTGCATTACCTCCTTCTCTTGATAAGATTCATAATGTGTTTCATGTTTCGATGCTTCGAAAGTATGTGTATGATCCATCTCATGTGTTATCTGAGATACCTGAGGATATTGAACCAAGTATGTCCTATGAGGAGCATCCAGTTCAGGTGATTGATTCTAAAGTTCAAGAATTGAGAACTAAAAGTATTCCTCTTGTTAGAGTTGTGTGGAGGAACCATAATGTGGAAGAATCAACTTGGGAGCTTAGAAAGGAAATTGAGAGAAAATACCCTTGGTTATTTGACACTTTTGGTAAGTAACCCTAAAATTCGGGACAAATTTTCTTTAAGGGGGAGTGATTGTAACGACCCCAAAACCCGTCCCTATTTATTTTATATTTTTGGGGATTTTAATTTGACATTATGTGTGCATTTTATGTGTTGCATCATATTTTATGATTTGCACATCTTACTTGATTAATTGTGTTATTTATTTAGTTAGTAATAATAATGGTTAAGGGGGTTGATTGAATTAGTTGAAACCTTAGGGTCCTTTGTGAAATTATAAGTTCAAGGGTCTAATTGTTCAACTTGGAACTTGAGTGACCAAAATGTAATTTTGGGGCAAAGAATATTTTATAACTTATGCTTCTCTTCCTCTGTGTTCACAAATATACTCTGCAACATTCTCTACGTTTCTCCTAGGGTTAAGAAAGAAAAGGTAAGTTCAACCTATTTCGATTTAATTCTTTTTATTTACTACTCCGTTTTAAAATCTAATTATATAAAAATGATCAGGGCATTGAGTAGTTCATTTCTACCCGAACAAAACATATTTCTGCGATACTTTTTCCCGAACTAGGTAAGTTACTAATTCCCCTTTAAATGTTAAAATGGTCATCTATGTTATACTTAACACTTGTGATTGTTATTTTTGTGAATTGGATGATTTTTGTGATACTTGTAATTTTGGGACAAAGTGAGTATAAACCTATTGTGTAAAATGATGAAAGAAAATTGAAAGTAATGGTTTGAGATTGTTATGCATTCCTGGGTTTGTTAGTTGTTAGTAGAAAGTTTACTCCTACGCTTGGGACGGATAATTATTAAGCCTGGGAAAGAAATGAGCTTTGGCTGGAAATAGCACCAGGCGCCCGCCTGGTAGTCTACGAGCGCCCGCCTGGGTAGAGTATGAGCCCGACCAGGTATAAGAGTGAGCGCCCGCTTGGTATTTCCGAGCGCCCGCCTGGTCTGCCGAGCACCCGCCCGGTTTAGTTTGAGCGCCCGCTTGCCCCTATTTTCAGAAATCTTCTTTTTGTTTGATTAAGACTAGGATGTATTCTTAGTCTAGGTTTTGGGTACTACTCCAGTTGACTAAAATGGTCATTGTGGAACACTCTAGTGTTTGAAATTGGTTCCTTTGTGAACAAATGTGTTATGGAATGTGAATAAGTGTTAAATGGGATATGGTTGAACATCTTTTGATGTGTGTTGGATTGGTTCATCTTATTGATGAGTTTAGTGTGGTTCCCTACTTTGGAATCATGCCCCGGTTGTTGTTTAAGCAAAAGTATTCATTACTATGCTCGTGTTTAAAGTCCAGCTGGTACTTGTTGTGGAGTCGGGCAGTGGTAGGGATTATAATGGCATACGAGCCAAGTTCATTGTAAGGCTTCTACCATTGTTTTTCCATTTTTAACCCCTTTCATTGGGCCACGGATTGGGTTTGGGCTAGCTCTCCTTTGTGTGAGTTTAGTCACCGTTTGAGTTATGACTTTGTGTCATTTTCCCCCCGTTGTTGTTGTTGTTGTTATTGTTTGGTTCCGGAACCGGCTTCAGCCCTTTGGTGCTGCTCAGTTGATACCTCTCAGATGGTTATATGTTTGATTCGAGAACCTTGGCTCAGTATCCACGTATGAGTGTTTATTTCCGCCTTATGTGTGGTATGATGAGTTGGCTTTGCCTATCATGTTACGTGCTATGTGAATGTTTATTGGCATTATTCAATTATGAGTATCATTTCAGCATGTAACGTAGTTGCATTTTAGTAGCTTACTGAGATTCATTCTCACCCTTTATTTGTTTACTGTTTTAGATAAAGGAGAGCCCAGGGGATAGGTCACTTCACAAGGGAGGACGTCGAGGTGGTGATTTTGGGTAAGACATTTTGGGAAAGTAAGTTTGGTATGTAAAGGCTACATTGTGTAAATGTATAACCTTTTGGGTAGTGTACCCGTGACTTCATCTTTGTATCACCTATTTTTGGAACATGTTGGTGATTTGTAAATTTGTAAGTAAAGTGTGTAAGCCTTATGGCTAAGTACTTTGGATTGTGAAAGTTTGTTGTGTGGAATGAAGTCAAGTTTTAAGTAAATGTGTTTGGTTATATGAAACTTTTATGAAAGTACATTTCGAATTTTTTTTCCTAAAATGTTTTATGACGTCTTCCGTGCGTGACCCGAACGTGGGGCCAAGTAGGACCACGGGTTGGGGCACGACAGTTGGTATCAGAGCGGAGCCCCGGCCTTAAGGCGTGTGAGCTAGCCCGGGGATGAGATCTTGGGATTAGTGTAAAATAATCGAGAGCTAGATTAAGTAGAATTCGCGGACGAATTCTTTTTAAGGAGGAAAGATTGTAATATCCCGAAATTAAGCACGACGAATTGGGACGGATCAAAAATAAAATAAAAATAATAATAATAAAATGAATGGGACGGATCAGACTAAGAAGGAGAATTGTGATATTTTTCTTGGGCCCACAATTTGGTGCTTCATCCTTTAGTTGCCAGCACATTATCTTTAACATGGCTTTGCATGGTTTTAGTAGGTGGTGTAAGTTTCTTAAAGTTTGGCTTTGTGACTCACCCATACTAACTAGGCTATTTAAGGATTGACTTTCATATTATCCATGCTCGACAATGAGATAGTTCAACTGAGAAGTAGAGGTGAAAAATATTATGTCTATTATTATGAAGGTTGAGCATTGAGTTGTGCGAGTTGGAGACAGTCTCGATAATTTATTTGGTGATCCGTTCTTAGCTATTCTGAGGTAAGGGAGACTACGCAGTGTCGATTCTGTGTCATTTTCTTTTATACCCGTCTTATCGTTGTACTCCATTTTATTGATACATATAATATTTGTTCGGTCCCACTTGATTATTGCGTTGATATTGGCTTTGGTCCGTAAATATTACGGTTATCCTGATAGCATGCTATATGTGTTAATATGCTCAAATATGAGATTTGTTATATAGAACAGTTGCGATGTAGCTAATTACGTGACGGTCGCAGTTGACTCGGTTATTGGTTATTGTGTTTGTGTTGGGTCCGGCTCCATGAGGGCGGCCAACAATTCGTTTAATTTGGTTAAGCCACTGGGCCCGAACATAATTAGGACATCGGACTGTAAAGTATGATTGATCGGTTATCCGGTTTATGAAAATGCATGCGAGTCTTATTGGCATGTCCATATTTATAATTTCATGGACATTGTTATTTGGTGTTTGTGTTCCATCGGCCTATGTGATATTGTGTATCCCCTTTCTTACTGAGCTCCCCAGCTCACCCCCCTCCAGTTTCAGTTTTGCAGTTAAGCGATGATCGGGATGAAAGGATTTGGGGCGGAGCAGTTTATAGAGCATTTGAGAATTATTAGTAATGAGGCTTTGTATAGTATTTTGGAAATGTAAATTGTACCATTTTGTTATTTTTGGAATTAGAAATTTTCGGGGTGTTACAACGAGAGAGAGAGAGCTGTACGAGCAGCTTCTACAGCAACATTAAATCTTCCACAGTAGCCACAGGAATTCTTCTGAAAAACATTTCAAAGAAAAAAAAAAGCAATATATGAATTCAAGTGAAAGGTAAAACTGAATGAACTTTCAAGAAATACATGACTTCACATATTTCATTATTTGAAAAAGAAAATCCAAAAACTATATCTTATCATTATTGTAAATGGATATGTAAAGATGATCCTATGGAATTTAAACGACAGTAAGGCTTTCTTGAAACACCTACTAGGGAAAAGATTGTGCAAGTATGTCAGTATGAAAAACAGAAGCAACTGAAAAATATTTCCAGAGTGCATCAGGTCAAACATATGAAGGCTACAAACGTAGTATACAATCACAGAGCCGAGCCTACAGCCTTCCTCTATGGGGTCTGAAATCTTGATCTTCTTGGTCTCACTTGGCAAGTTTGTCTACAAAAACTTTGATATAATGCCTTCCTAAAACAAACGTATGAAGGCAAACTTTTAACTGTATCTCGTTAAAAAAGACGGAAGTGAATATACACACAATCACTTGGAGACTGAAGAACAATCAGGTGTGCCTTTGTTTAAGATGATTTGCATGAGCCATGATGCAGACTAAGTATGAGAATGTTACCCATCAAACAATAGATAATTATCTGATGAAACTCATGGGCATTAACGACATATGCATGCGGCGGAGTACATTCCTGAAATACTAACCCGGCAACTGACAAGGAGTGCAAGCTCCACCAATCCACATTGTGCGCTCCACAGTTACCGTCCTTGTATATGTCACTCCTGAAAATATTCACACGAGCATATATAGACAATTTCAAACAACTAAAAAAGATGCATGCTAAAACAAAACACAACAATGAATTGTGATACTGCAAATACTTGATTGATCTAGCTCCCTGAATATTGCGTCAGGAAGCTGCTCTATTACAGCACTCCCATCATAAACACCCCTTCACAATTTTTGTTGTAACCTTGAATACAAACAAATGCCTTCTGTAAAATAATAGAAAATACAACCATAAAAGAAGTCAAACCTGTCAAATCATCACATGATTAAACAGCCTTTACGCACCGGTCATGTGTAGTTATCCAACAGCGAAAAAGGAACTGCTGCATAGTATCATGTATGATTAACGATTGACAGCCCAAATTTGGACCATCCTTTAACAAGTATGTGTTGATGCACTCAATCAGTTTACGGTAAATTTTTCCCTCATCCCTGGAAAGACATGGAAAAGTTATATATGACGGCCTGATTAACGATTTCCAGAGAGTCTATCAATTACAAATTATTATGACAAGTAAAAAAAACAAAGGGCTACTTATCTATGCTTACATGACATGAAAGAAGATATGAGCAGAATCTTTTATGATTTCTTTCTAAGTTCACCAGAAAATCCCCAGGGGAACTATCAAGAAGTGATGAAGCATTCAAGATGCAGCGAAACACCTCCTCCCTGGCATTTGATTTACCAATCACTGTTCTCATTCAAGCTCATTCCCATCTTTCTCATGAATAGAAGCACCAGGCCTCACCAAATCATTCAAATATTAGATGAATACGTAAAATTTTGTATTCCTGACAAGTTCAAACACGTGTTAAGAAAAATCACCACAGTCCACCTGTTTCCTCATGCGAAAATGGTATTGTCTATCAGGAAAAAGGTTTCGGAGAACAAATCCATACTTGGACTGAAAGCTTGGAACATCCTTCAGGACAGAAGGAATGGAAGTTACCATTCATATCAAATGGAATACTACTTGCTGCATCATAGCAACTTTGTTCAGTGGTATCACAAACTCTAATGAAAAAGCAACACACTAAATATTTCTAATAAATTCATGATACTTTTCCCTAGTTTCTTGCCCAAAATAAGTAAAACAGATTATCCTAATGTTGACTAAACATAAGTATCTACTGTTAAATGCTTGATTTCTTCACAGACGAGAAGGGTGCCAAATATTGAACATCTCCTTCACTGTTGTACGTTTACACCACAATGAACTCATGATTGTTGCAGACCCCCCAACTAAGCAAGCAAAGATGTGATTGACATTTAATCCAGTATTGATATCACAAAAGAAGATAATCAAATGCATGTAGGTGACACAAAACGGTAATAAACATAATGAACTGAAAGAAATTTAATACTACTAAATAAAAGATGTTGCTGGCTCGAGGCCAAGTAGACAATCAACTTTACAGCATGGTCACTAAACACTGACCTGTATAGTTACCATCTTCTGACCTGTATAGTTACCATCTTCTTAGTTACATTTAAAAAAAACTACAAACAAAATATTTCCTACAGTTCATAGTACTCCATGGTTCCAATTGAAGAGGTGTGTTTTGACCAAAAATGCAAATGAAAGAAAGTGCCAGAATCTTTCTAGTTCAAATAAGAGACAATCTTGAATTCAAACTAGCCGGCAAATGAATTGATCGCAAAACAATAAGGCCCAAAAAAGGAAATTACTTAAAGAGGACAGAACAGAGGAGGATATATGGGAGAGGAGTACTACTACTTCATGATAAGATAACAAAATTGGTTAGTTCAATCGCTTCCTCTTCAGTAGAAAATATATTTTTTTCAGAAAGAACAGGTGCAAAAACTTCTTCTCTCCAAATTTTCATCTATATAGTTGCATCAGTTACAACGGTTGGCTCAATAATGAATCTTTTCTCCAAATGCTGATTTATTATTCAGTATAGTTAATTCTCAGCTCTTACTGTGAGATATAAGAAGTTTACTTTGACACTGTTGTACCTGTCGACGTTCCCCTCCACACAAAACAGTTGCTCTTAACTCTTAGCTGTTGTTAGGACTTCCTCATAACACTCTGCAAAAACAAGCTTAGCATGAGGGTAGAACTAGAAGCGCAGCATTCTAAGCATATAATATGATATCACACGATTAACATTAAATAGGCAGTTATATGCGCATATCCAGGGCTTTTTATTCAGCATTCTCTCTCTCTACACACAAACACACGAACTACGTGAACACAAACACGCCATTCCATCCAGCCACGTAATACCTTAAAGAGTTGAGCAGCAGCAACTATGACCTTACTTTCTGTAGCGGCGCTCCGCGTAAATGCAATCTGTCAAACAATTAAGAATCATTTTGGCGACATGCTTGGAAGCCTAGCGCACGTGAAAAAACTAGAGGACAACCAAAAGTACAGATTGCTAGTTACATTAGATAGAGAAATGAACTAGCTATTATGAGGATGAGGAAGTAACACCAATGGAGTACCCCAGGACATTGACCAACCTCTTTAAACACTCGCCTAACTCAAAGCAGGTAATGGCGTTATACAGTAAATAATAAATATATCGAAATTAGCTATTATTAGGAATGCAGAAAGTTGACATCGACCAGTCACGACTTATAGAGATGCCAGTTCGGATGGCTTAAGTACTGCATTACTTCCAGCAGCCAAGGCAAGAGCAAACCTCCATGTTGCCATCAATAACGGGTAGTTCCTACAATATGAAATGGCAAACAGTTAATATGTCAATCTCAAACTAAACCTATCATCAACATTGGCAAACGTTTAACAACTAGCATAATAATTAACTCGCAGCGATTCTATTAAAACTGAAAGCCAAAACTTTTTCTATCAATCAATAGAAGAGAACGGAAACAGCTGAAATTTGAATTGTAGCAAAACCATAACATATAATCATGACAGTTGCAGATGAACATCATATTCTTAATTAATGTGTTTAGTAAATCTTCACTTCTATAGGGACGATGGGGAAAAATGAACCTTGTCAACACGGGGATGTGAAGTCAATGGAGCACCAGCTTCTGGACCAAACTCAGCCAGAGTATTGAGTACCCCAGGAGGACCCTGACCTCTCTACAGACATCATCCCACTGGCAGGTACGGCATTAGTAGTAGATAATGAATATATGAAAATATACAATTATTTGGAATACAGAGACGAGATACGTACGGTCCAATCATGACTTACAGAGACGCCAATTCAGATGGCTTAAATCTTCCAGCACATCTAGCAGCCAAGGCAGGAGCAACTTTCCATGTTGCCATCAACAAAGAGTAATTCCTACAATATGAAATGGAAAGCAGTTTATATTTCATTCTCAAACTAAATATATCATTAACATTGCTTGCATTAATGGATGCTGTTGATTCATCATTGTGATTATAATAAATCTATCAGGCAGAAAATGCTTAGATTAATCAAAATTTATACAGTGACTCAGAACTGTTACCATGATCCTGGAAGTAATTCGTAGCATAAAAATACAGAGTTAAATTGTTTTTCATAAGGATTAAAATATCATATAATATAATAATTCAAGGTGACGTATGCTTAAGAAGGAACAAGCCCTAGTAAATGTCAACATCATCAAATACAAATATAAGACTCTTTCAACCAAACTCCATTGTAACAGGCTGCAAAAACAATCATAGCATGACGATAGTAGGAGAAACCCAGTTTCAACATCCTGAGTAAATATAATGGTATCATACGATTAACATTACATAAGCAGTTATACTCGCACATCCAGGGATTTTTATTCAGAGCATTCCCTCTTTCCTTTACACACGTGCACACGCGAGCGTGAGCTGTAGATAAACCACATGTAATTTTTTTCAAAAAGAAAGTGAGCACAAACATGCCACTCCATCCAACCACATAACACCTTCACAAGTTGAGCTGCAGCATTCATGATCTTGCTTCCTGGTCACTGAGAAAGTTTACTTTTACACACCTCCGTCCCATACAAGCGTGTCACTTTGCTTTTTTGGACCGTCCAAAATAAGTGTCACTATTCTAATTATAGATATTATTCAATTTTACCAAGAGATAAGCAGTATACAAATAAGCAATGCATATTCTGTAATAACATTTACAAACATAAACAAGTGAGCTGGGAAATTATGATGGGATGAAGGGAGTTTGGTTATGAATAGATAAATCAAATTGAAGTGAAGGAATTCAGTAGAGAAATGAACAATTATTACTATCCCAAATCAGAATGTGTATGTGTGTATCATATATGGTTATTCAATTGAGATAGAGAAGAGGGTGGGTACCAATAATTTACTCGGTGGCGGGATTGATGACGGGAATACTTTATTTCTGAATAGTTTCTCTCTCCACTCACTGTCGACGAATAGCTGCCGTGAAGGTATCCAGTTTGCTATACTTCCTCTCGCAGACTTCTCAGTGTCTTTGTGGGAGTTGAAAACGTAGGTACTGGTAGTAGTGGCTTTGTGGGAGTGGATGGTTATCTTGAACGATATGGAGAACACAAAACACTCCATTTAGCCACAACTTTCAGCTTTGCAAATAGATATTTAATCATTTGAAGCAACAACAGAATAGAAACACGCGATCAAAATATACAAACAAGAAAAAAAAATGCCCTGAACAGACAAGACATCATTCAAGGGCATCTTTATGTAACACACATTTCAATGGTAACTTACCAAACATTTCTATTCCTGAGCCAAAAACAGCTGCATTCTCCCTCCTGGCTCGTTTTTTTAGATTTCGCGCTTTATAAGTAGTCATGCATGCCTGAAAAACTTAACTCAGCACCTTTTACGAGTATTTGGTAACTTTTTCTAATAAAAACATGACGTCTTCCTGATTTTCTTTACATGCATAACGGAAAACTTGCAATATCATTTTAAAACAATCCCATTGATATACACACCGAAGAGGTAGTATAAACAAAACAACATGAATTATGACAAAGAAAAATTCTTATTTCATATAAGCCATTTGAAGAAATGAACTAGAGAGAGCATCACGTTGTACAAACATAAAACTCTTGAAAAATATTACTCCCTCTGTCCCTAAATGAGTGTCCATTTTCAAGAAATCTTTGTCCCTAAATGAGTGTCTTTTTTTAACATAACTTTCTCCCTAAACGTTTTTTTTCGAAAAAAAAATCACCGGTTTCTTTATACGTGCAAAACTAAAGGTTTGGAAAGGAGATTACAAGATTATATATGAATCATTGTTACCAAATTGTTCAAAAAGTTGAGATTTTCAGTGTCCCTTAAAATGAAATTTGGACACTCATTTAGGGACAGAGGTAGTACTATATAATCTGCGAAAAGGAATTAGAAATTACTTACGCACGCGTAGTACATTCCAAAAATAATAACCCGGTAAAAGACGAAGCTGCAAGCTCCGCCAAGTGATAGGTAAAACTGAATGAACTTAAGAAATACACGACTTCACATATTTCATTATTTAAAAAGATCATCCAAAAACGATATTTATCATTATTGGAAATGGATATGTAAAGGCGATCCTATGGAATTTAAAAGACAGTATGGCTTTCTCGAAACACCAACTAGAGAAAAGATTGTGCAAGTATGTCAGTATGGAAAGCAGAAGCAACAGAATAACATTTTCCACAGTGGATCAGGTCAAACATAAGTGTAAATAATTTGCAGCTAGGTCAATGCGAAAGTTAATAATAATGGCAAAGATAGATAGGTCAAATTAAACTAAAACTTAGTTGAGAAACATCATCGACCTTGCAACTAATTAAGGAGATCATTAAATAAATCAAACTAAAACATAGTAGAGAATCAAAATGTATTACAAAATCACAGGGCCGAGCCTACAACCTTCCTCTAAGAGGTCTGAAATCTTGATCTTCTTGGTCTCACTTGGCAAGTTGGTCTAAAAAAAATTCTGATATAATGCCTTCCTGAAATAAACGTACCAAGAATAACTTGTAACTTTATATTGTTAAAAAGACGGAAGGGAATAAACACACAATCACTTGGAGACTGAGAAGCAATCTGGTGTGCCCTTTTTAGATGATTGAATGAGCCATGATGCAGACTAAATATGAGAATATTACCCATCAAACAATAGATAATTATCTGATGAATCCACACGAAAATGGTATTGTCGAACAGCTAAAAGGTCTCAGAGAACAAATCCATACTCGGACCGAAAGCTTGGAACATCCTTCAGGACATCCCATATGTGGTTGAAAAGTAAATTAAAAGCAACAGAGAAGAAGCAAGCTCTGGCCTGCAAGCAGAACGATTGGAACTTGACATTCATATCAAATGGAAAACTACTTACTTCAACATAGCAACTTTGTTCAGTGGTATCACAAACTCTGATGCAAAAAGCAACACACTAAATAGTTCTCATAAATTCATGAATACTTTTCCTAGTTTCTTGCCCAAAATAAGTTAATCAGATTATCCTAATGTTGACTAAACATAAATCTCTACCTTTACATGCTTGATTCCTTCACAGACGAGAAGGATGCCAAATTTTGAACATCTCCTTCCTTCACTGTTGTACATTTACACCTCAAAGAACTAATGATTGTTGTAGATCCCCCAACTAAGCAAGCAAAGATGTGACTGACATTTAATCCAATATTGATATCACAAAATAAGGTAATCAAATGCATGTAGGTGACACAAAATGGTAATAAACATAATGAACTGAAAGAAATCTAATACTACTAAATTCAAGATGTTGCTAGCTCGAGGCCAAGTAGACAATCAACTTAACAGCATGTCACTAAACACTGACCTGTATACTTACCATCTTCGGCACTCTATACAACATCTCGAAGAGTCTGGGCAAAAACAAACTTTGGCAATCTCCGCTTGCTTGCATGTACCTTCGACAATATAGTTTGAAAAACCAGTGTAGTAAGAAAGGGACAAGTTTCAGCAAGTTGTTCTACCCTCAGAACCTTCTTAGTTACATTCAAAAAAATTACAAACAACATATTTCCTACAATTCATAGTACTCCATGGTTCCAATTGAAGAGGGGTGTTTTGACCAAAAATGCAAATGAAAGAAATGCCAGAAACTTTCTAGTTCAAATGAATTCATCTATGTATTTACATCAGTTACAACGGTTGGCTCAATAAAGAATCTTTTCTCCAAATGCTGATTTATTATTTATTCAGCATACTCTCTCTCTCTCTCTACACACAAACACACACGAACTACATGAACACAAACACGCCATTCCATCTAGCCACGTAATACCTTCAAGAGTTGAGCAGCAGCAACTGTGACATTACTTTCTGTGGCGCTGCTCCGCGTAAATGCATTCTGTCAAACAATTAAGAATCATTTTGCCAACATGCTAGGAAGCCTAGCGCACGTGAAAAAACTAGAGGACAACCAAAAGTACAGATTGCTAATTGCATTAGATAGAGAAATGAACTAGCTATTATGAGGATGAGGATGTAACATCAATGGAGTACACCCAGGACAGAGACCAACCTCTTTATACACTCACCTAACTCAAGGCAGGTACTGGCATTATACAATAAATAATATATATATCAAAATTTGTTATTATTAGGAATGCAGAAAGTAGACATCGGCCAGTCACAACTTACAGAGATGCCAGTTCGGATGGCTTAAGTACTGCATTACATCCAGCAGCCAAGGCAGGAGCAACTCTCCATGTTGCCATCAATAACGGGTTATTCCTACAATATGAAATGGCAAACAGTTTATATGTCAATCTCAAACTAAACCTATCATCAACATTGGCAAACGTTTAACAACTAGCATAATCATTAACCCGTAGCCATTCTATTAAAATTGAAGGCCGAAACTTTTTCTAATCTAACAAGAGAACGGAAACAGCTGAAATTTGAATTATGGCAAAACCATAACATATAATAAGGACAGTTGTATAGGTGAACACAATTTTCTTAATTAATGTGTTAAGTAAATATTCACTTCTATAGGGACGATGAGAGTAATGTCCACTAGAAGACGAGATGTGCGCTGCAAATTTGACCGCCGTCCAGAAGCAACCAAAATAATTGCCCACTTGACAGCTGTTTGAATTACAAATAAGTGAAAACTAAAGACTACAATTGCATGATATGCAAAAAATGAACCTTGTCAACATTGGGATGAATGGAGCACCAGCTTCTGGACCAAACACAGCCAGAGTATTGAGGACCCGACCTCTCTACAGACGTCACTCCACTGGCAGGTATAGCATTAGTAGTAAATAATAAATATATAGAAATATACAATTATTTGGAATACAGAGACGAGATACGGACCAATCTTGACTTACAGAGAAGTCAATTCAGATTGCTCAAGTCTTCCAGCACATCTAGCAGCCAAGGCAGGAGCAACTTTCCATAACCCTGGAAGAAATTTGTAGCATAAAAATACAGAGTTAAATTGTTTTTCATAAGGATTAAAATAACACATAATATAATAATTCAAGGTGACGTATGCTTAAGAAGGCACAAACCCTTGTCAATGTCAACATCATCAAATACAAATATAAGACTATTTCAACCAAAACTCCATTGTAACAGGCTGCAAAAACAAGCATAGCATGACAATAGTAGGAGAAACCCAGTTTCAACATCCTGAGTATATACAATGGTATCATACGATTAACATTACATAAGCAGTTATACTCGCACATCCAGGGCTTTTTATTCAGAGCATTCCCTCCTCTTCACACAACGGTCGTAAACCCTCCTTCTTATACCTCCTCGCTCCCCCTTCATTCCCTCGCTTTCTTGTCACGCACACACACTCACACTCACACACACAGTCCGCTCCACTGATTCCCTCGCTTTCTTCTCACGCACACACACTAACACACACAGCCCGCTCCCCAACTCCGCTCCGATCGATCCTCGCTTCTCTCCAACTTTTAATCACTGAAATTTTGCTCCGGCGCTCCAATTTTTGAAAATGGCGACGGTCACTTTCGGGGATGTTCAGAAATTGTCCCAAGCTGCTCTCCTCCGATAAAGCCAAAGCTAGTGAGTCACTTCTCGTCTCTCACTCCTCCCTCTTTTTTTCTCTGGCGAAAGGAAAATTACGGGGAAAAAAATTCGCGTGGTTTTTAAGCTTTCTTCGATAAGTTATATGTGGGCGTGAACTTTGAACTAAACTAAAAAATGGATCAAGAATAAGTGAGACACTGTCGATTTTTCGATTGTGGGCACTTTTTTGAACTAGGGTTTATTTTATTTTTATGAAATTACTTTGAAATTAGGGTTTATTTTGATTTGTTAAATTGGGATGGGATTAAATTGTTGAATACCTGGCTAGAAGGTGAAAGATCTGTTTGTTTATGTAACTTTAATAGCCGCAACACCGCAATGCTTAAGCCTAATGAGATACTAAAGGGTAAGAACAAAAACTCCTGTCTCGTTTTTACTGCCCACCAGACAGATTCTAGTTTGTTTATGATTTCAAATGTTACGCTCATATGTTATAATTGTTTATCCTCATTTTGTTGTCCATCGGACAAATTCTAGTTGGTTTATGATTTGTCCACCAGAAAAATTCCTGTTGTTTTTTGACTTAAAATGTTAGCCAATTTTCTATGTATGTCATGAAGTAGTAGTACTCCTATCCCATATGTCTTCCTCTGTTTTGTAGAGTGCGGAAGATGCTAAGTATACAGGTCAGTGTTTAATCTAACAAGTAAAAAAACAAAGGACTACTAGCCTATGTTTACCTGGCGTAAAAGAAGATACGAACAGAACCTTTTTTGATTTCTCTTCTAAGTTAATCAGGAAATTCCCAGTGAAACTATCAAGAAGTGAATGAAGCACCAGGCCTCACCAAATCATTTAAGTATTAGATGAATGTGGAAAAGAATATATACCTGACAAGTTACAAGTTGAAACACGTGTGTGGTCCAAGATGTGATAGCTAATAAGAGAACTCACCACAATCCACCCATTTCCACATGCGAAAATGGTACTAGCTAACAGCTAAAAGGTGTCAGAAAAGCAAATCCAACTTGGTCTGAAAGATTGGAGCATCCTTCCGGACATCGCATATGTGATTGAAAAGTACATTAAGCAATAGATAGAAGAAGCAAAGTACGGCCTGCAAGCAGAACGAATGGATTACCTGACACTCATATCAAATGTAATACTTACTACATCATAGCAACTTTGTTCAATGGTACCACAAACTCTAATAACTAAACAAAACACTTAATACATCTCATAAATTCTTGAATACCTTCTTCTAGTTTCTTGTCCATAATATGTTAAACAGATTACCGTAATGTTGACTACACATAAATATCTTACGTTGAAGCTTGATCACCAGATAGAGAAGTGTGCCAAATGTTGAACATCTCCTTCCTTCACAGTTGTATAGTTACACCTCAAAGAAGTAATGATTGTTTTAGACCCCCCCCCCCTAGCCCCAACTAAGCAAGCAAATATGTGATTAACATTTAATCCAATATTGTTACTGCAAAAGAAGGTAATCAAATGCATGTAGGTGGCGCAAAACGGCAATAAAAATGCTAAACTGAAAGAAATCTAACACTACTAAATTCAAGATATTGACAATCAACATAACAGCATAGTCATTAAACACTGACCTGTATACTTAACATCTTCTGCACTCTACAAAACAGAGGAAGACATATGGGATAGGAGTACTACTACTTCATGACATACATAGAAAAATGGCTAACATTTTAAGTCAAAAACCAACAGGAATTTTTCTGGTGGACAAATCATAAACCAACTAGAATTTGTCCGATGGACAACAAAATGAGGATAAACAATTATAACATGAGCGTAACATTTGAAATCATAAACAAACTAGAATCTGTCTGGTGGGCAGTAAAAATGAGACATGAGTTTTTTGTTCTTACCCTTTAGTATCTCATTAAGCTTTAGCATTGCGGTGTTGCGGCTATTATATTTACATAAACAAACAGATCTTTCGCCTTCTAGCCAGGTATTCAACAATTTAATCCCATCCCAATTTAACAAATCAAAATAAACCCTAATTTCAAAGTAATTTCATTAAAATAAAATAAACCCTAGTTCAAAAAAGTACCCACAATCGAAAAATCGGCAGTGTCTCACTTATTCTTGATCCATTTCTTAGTTTAGTTCAAAGTTCACGCCCACGTATAACTTATCGAAGAAAGCTTAAAAACCACGCGAATTTTTTTCCCCGTAATTTTCCTTTCGTCAGAGAAAAAAAGAGGGGGAGTGAGAGACGAGAAGTGACTCACTAGCTTTGGCTTTATCGGAGGAGAGCAGCTTGGGACAATTTCTGAACATCTCCGAAAGTGACCCGTCGCCATTTTCAAAAATTGGAGCGCCGGAGCGAAATTTCAGTGATTAAAAGTTGGAGAGAAGCGAGGATCGATCGGAGCGGAGTTGGGGAGCGGACGGTCTGTGTTAGTGTGTGTGCGCGTGAGAAGAAAGCGAGGGAATGTGTGGAGCGGACTGTGTGTGTGAGTGCTTGTGCGTAGGGATGACCAAAACCGGTTCCGGGCCCGGTTCCGGTTCGGAACCGCCGGTTCCGGTTCAGCATATATGTGACCCTGAACCGGCCCGCGCTTACACCGGTTCCGGTTCCGGTCATCACAATCCGGTTCCGGTACGGTTCCGGTCCGGTTCCGGTTCAGTCCACGCTACCTTTTTTTATTTTTATTTTATCATACAATAATGAATAAACATGTTAAAATTTATTAAAAGACAAGAGATTTTTATTTTATAATACATTAATGAATAAACATGTTAAAATTTATTGAAAAATAAGGGATTTTTTTTTTTTAATGGAAATGCCGATCCGGTTCCGGTCCGGTTCCGGTTCGCCATATATGTGACCCTGAACCGGCCCGCGCTTACCACTGTTCCGGTTACTCCGGTTCCGGTTTACTCCCCGGTTTGCTCCGGTTCCGGGCTATTCCGGTCCGGTTCCGGTCCGGTTTTCCGGTTCCGGTCCGGTTCCGGTCCGGTTTGGCCATCCCTACTTGTGCGTGCCAAGAAAGCGAGCGAATGAGAGGGGAGCGAGGAGGTATAAGAAGAAGGAGGGTTTACGACCGTTGGGTCAAAGCCGGTGTTTATCGGTCAATGCCGGGCCCATTACATTTCAAGCGTCCCACGGCCCAAATAAATTGGTAAATTTGACGGCCCATATACTTTGGTCCATTAATGCTAGTCTTACTCATTTTTCCTAGAATCTCTCCCTTGCTCTTGTCCTTTGAAAAATTTATTCAATTTTGATTTTTTTTTATATAAATTTTGATCAAACATCAGTGTCATCTACTGATCACAATAAAATTATATAATTTTTTATTAATAAATCACCTAATGATTTATCAATAACAATTTTTATAATTTCACTAAAATGATTAGATAGATATCAATGTTTGGTTAAAGTTCATTATATTGACTATAAAGAGTAGTATCTAGTTTGAGGTTCTTACTTTATTTTCTTTTTCTGTCTATCTCTCACATTAAGGTTTTAGTTGCTTTATTTCATAAGTGAGAAAATACGAAAAATATTTTTGACAATCTAATATAAGGCATACGCCAGGAGTAAGCGGAGAATGCGGCCGCTTAAGGCCCTCGAAAATTATGCGATTTTAAGGCTCCAAATTTCTTTACATCTTTACTATTTGTAAAACTTCGGAAATAATTGATAAAGTGTTCACTTAAAATGTAAATCTCACTCTCAAATAATCATACACATAATTATTTCCCTACTCCTAATACTCTTGAATTATCAATACTCATTCTTTAATTATGAATGAAAATAGTGCTACATTATTGTGGAACAGATGGAGTATATTTTATCGTAAAAGAACATAGTGCAGCAAAATTACACTAAAACTATTATTTTACATTATAATAGTATTAATTTAGAGTAATTAATTGTTATAAAAAGATTTAATTGTTATGTAGACATATTAGATAATTGAGAAGTTTTTTTTTTTTTTTTTGTTATTACAAATAAATTATGGCTAATATTTCATGATACTCTTAGTCAACTTAATGAGAATTTAAAAATTGGTATTGATAGTATTTATAATGGTATATCAGTAACAAATTATATTTTTTTATTAAGACAATTAAAAGTAACCTAAATTAGTGTGAACGACATAAACCGACATGGACAAAATGGGACCCATACACTCTGGGCTCACATCTCAAAGAGGCCCATAATCTCATATGCCGACATCAAGTACCTAGGCCGAGTTCAAGAGGCCTAATCCCTAGCCGGCCTCTAGGACGAGCCGAGCTGGATGACGGGCCGAGTTATATCAAAAACCTCTCATTATCACAGGGAGTCCATTTACAGAGTTTGATTGCAACTCTAACAGTGGAGATCCTTATCTAAACAAGGATATCTCTTCTACAAGATAACTGAAATACCACTCATCCTTATCCGGAGTCTATCTCCAAGGAATACGAGTTCCACAGTAATACGGGCTCCCTGGCTTTCTTAACAAGTCAGGACTCATTCACCTACGCCTATATAAACAGGTCCTCAAAACAGGAGACGGGTAATGAACTCTTTGGCTCAAAACTAGTCAATTGATTTCTTTATTCACATATACCACCCGTATTCTTACTCTCACGCCGGAGGGCCTTCGCCGGTGAAGCCCCGGTATAGTTTACGTTTGTTTATTGTGCGCAGATCCAAACGGGGAAGATCTCATTGATGGATTTATCCGAACCGCTAGACGAAGGGCTGATCCGACACGTTTTTTGCAGCATCATATTGATATAAGTTTATTCGTAATAACAATGAAGGAGACTGATTTTTCAAAACAGGAGTTTAACGTATGAAAGGGAAATTGAACTCCTTATGTTTTATTTTATTTTTTTATTTTTGAAAGAATTCTTGACATTCTTGTGAAGGCTATAACTATATAACTAGGATGTCATTGTTATAAAATTCGGTACTTAAACAATCTTGAATTCGGGATACCATTGAAAGAGACCAGTAACAAGTAGGGTTTTGGATTTTAGGGCCCCAAGTTCTAACTTTTATTCTAAATAAGGACCCAACAGATCATTAATACCAGAGACACCCCTCGCTTGTAAAAAGACTGAACTACCCTCTTATAACTGACATATAAGAGTCATATTTTTTTTTCACTTTTTTAAACTTTTAAGAAAAATATATAATATTATTCGGTCAAATCCCGATCAAACTCTTATAACTGACATATAAGACCAATAATTAACATATAAGAGTAAAAAACAAATTCAGTTTTTTCAACTTTTTTAAAAAAATATATAATATTATTCGGTCAAATCCCGATCAAACTCTTATAAATGACATATAAAAAACAATAATTAATATATAAGAGTAAAAAAAAAAATCACCCTTTTCAACTTTTAAGAAAAAATATAATATTATTCATTCAAATCCCGGTCAAACTCTTATAACTGACATATAAGATCAATAATTAACATATAAGAGTCAATTATATACTCCCCCCGTCCCAAAATGGTTTTCTCATTTGCCATTTCTCATTGTCCCAAAAATTGTCTCAAAAAGTTCTACACATTTCTATAATTTAGGTTTAAAATTGCATAAACAAAACATAACTAGTGAAGCAAGTGTGTATATCCTTAAAAAGTTTGAATAGTCAAACGCAAAATCATTTTGGGACGGAGGGAGTAATATTATTTGGTCAAATCTCAATCAAACTCTTATAACTGACATATAAGGCCAACAATTAACATATAGGAGTCAATTTCTTTTCACTTTATTCACTATTAGGGAAAAAATATAATATTATTCGGTCAAATCCCAGTCAAACTCTTATAACTGACATATAAGACCAATAATTAACATATACGAGTTAAAAAAATTTCTTCAGCTTTTTCAACTTTTAAGAAAAAAATATAATATTATTCGGTCAAAACTCAATCAAACTCTTATAAATGACATATAAGAGTCAAAAAGACTTTCACTTTTTTCAAATTTTAAGGAAAAAATATAATATTATTCGGCCAAATCCCGGTCATACTCTTATAAATGACATATAAGACCAATAATTAACATATACGAGTCAATTTTTTTCATTTTTTTCAACTTTTAAGGAAAAAATATAACATTATTCGGTCAAATCCTGTCAAACTCTTATAACTGACATATAAGACCAATAATTAACATATAAGAGTCAAATATTTTTCACTTTATTCAAATTTTAAGAAAAAATAATAATATTATTTGGTCCCCGGTCATACTCTTATAAATTACATACAAGACCAATAATTAACAAATACGAGTCAATTTTTTTTTCACTTTTTTCAACTTTTACAGAAAAATATTAATATTATTCGGTCAAATCCGTCAAACTCTTATAACTGACATATAAGACATATAATTAACATACACGAGTCAATTTTTTCACTTTTTTTTTCAATTTATTTTTAAAAGTTAACAGTGTTTGGTAAAATTTTGTCTAATACAGCCAAACTCTTATTGTTGGTGTATAAAGACCAATTCTTTTCTTATGATTGAAGTACAAGAGTTGTTAGCAATAAACTCTTATAGTTGGTGCATAAAGATCAATTCTCTTCTTATGATTGAAGTACAAGAGTCTTTGGCAATACTCTTATAGTTTGTGTATAAAGACCATTTTTTTTTTAAAAGTTGACTCAATAACAAAAACCAACTTAGCTAACTAAATACTTTACTTGATTGAGAATCTCTCAATATCCTAACATATTTTTTTTTCCTCAAACTGCCACAAATGGAGAAAGAATTTCCCTAAATGTTTTTATTAGAGCAATTGACCAAGACTTGTTGAGAAAATAAAGCAATCACTAGAACACAGATTTACGTGGTTCACCAACTTGGCTACGTCCACGGGGAGGGGAGGGAATATTATTATCATTGGAGAAACAATTACACAAGATCACACTAATCTACTTTGCACGAATTTTGATCACAAAATTCCTGACTGTGCAAACCCTAGATCTAGAATTATTGATCTCTCTATTCTGTGTAAAACTGAGCAAACTGAGCTACTGAATTAATTTGGGACAGAGGGAGTATATAATACGTATATACTAAATCTCCTTGTTTAATTCTAATACTTGACACTCCTTTTTAAACAAGAATAACTATTCTTGTTTGCCTTTGATATAAGTCAGCTGACCAAAACAAAATCATGACAAAGCCCAAACACCCTTGGCCCAATCACGGTTCATTCCTTTGGCGAGCTCCTCCAGCCTTTGCCACAGATTCTGCGTACTCTCGGTTTTTCTGGCTTTGGCCTATGGCCTTAGCCAAAATCATTTTTACTCATTCTATCTCGGAATTACGATCTTGTTAATTTAATCCATTTAAATTAGGCGTCCCCATTTTCAAAGACATTAAACCTAACAAATCTCCACCTTGACTTTGAATCTCCCAAATAACAAATCTTTCCTCCCCCCTCGCCTCTTCTGCTATCTAATAGCTGCGAACATTAACCAAGTCCAAACAATGTTGGAACTTGCTCCCCGTCATGGGTTTTGTGAACATATCTGCAGGGTTGTCCGCCGTCCCTACCTTCTTCACCTTTACCCGTTTCTCATCCCTTAGGAAATGATATCTGACATCAATGTGTTTGGTCCTCTCATGATGAACTTGATCCTTGGCCAAACAAATCGCGCTTGAACTATCGCAATAAATAATAGCCTGGTCCTGATATATCCCAAGATCGCTGATCAATCCCTTCAACCATATTCCTTCATTAGCGGACTCTGTTAATGCCATGTATTCTGCCTCTGTTGTAGACAACGTCACTGTCGCCTGCAATGTAGCCTTCCAAATGACAACTGACCCACCAAGAGTAAATACATATCCGGTCATCGATCTTCTTGTGTCAACATCACCCGAATAGTCCGAATCTAAGAACCCCTCTACTGCACATTCTGCTCCACCTCCATAGATGAGACCGACGTCGCTAGTGCGCACTGTAGCATACATCAAACTACCATCTGCACTAGCATAGGATACTCGAGCCATATACTCTTTCTCCTCAGCCGATTTGGGCCCAAACGCGACTGTCTGTGCATTCACTGCACCCGGAGTATCTATAGCCTTAGCTGTTGACCTAATAAACCTCTCTAAAACTTTCTTGATGTATCTTTTCTGGGATAAGAACATTTTTCGTTTGGCTCTGTCTCTAGAGATCTCCATACCCAAAATTCTCTTCGCATTACCCAAACCCTTCATCTCTGCGACCAATAAGTCTTTCAGCTTCTGAATCTCTGACTTCTTGACTGCTGCTATCACATAGCTGTCAAATCTCTTGTACCACTGCCTAGGCGATTGTTTCATCCTACAAACTTGATCTTTCTTACCAGGAAATTGAAATCCTTCCGACTCTGTCATGTATATCTCTCCCTCTATTGCTAGCAACACTCTGATCGAAGTGTGTCTGACCACTGGTGAGAAGATCCCATAGTAGTCCACCTCCTCTCTCTGTGTGAAACCCCTTGCAACAACGCGAGCTTTATACTTAACCTCTTCTGCCGGTGATATCCCTTCCTTTTTCTTGAAGATCGACTTGCAAGTCACAATCTTTCTGCCTTCTAGCCTTGTGGTTAACTCCCAAATCTGATTCCTGTGAAGAGACTCCATCTCATCACCCATAGCCGCATACCACTGAGATGATTCTGAACATGTATCTGCTTTATTGAAAGTAGAAGGTTCCGTAAGAACGAGCTCCACTTCCTCAGCAACCAGCAGTGCATAAGACACCAAGTCTTCAAATCCATACCTCTCCGGAGGCTTCCCGAGATTAGCTCTTCTAGACCTTCCTTGTGCTAACCCATGTTCTTCAGAAACTGAACTTGAACTTTCTGGTGCTTCAGTCTTTGTCTCTGTTGGTGGATTCTGATTAACATCTGACTGTGGGATAACTAACTCTCCCCAATTAAATGCTCACCTTCACCTACCACCCACACATGACTATTGTTCTTCTTCTCCATTCTCAGTCCTTTTTTCTCTGAGAAACAAACAATCTAACTTCGCCTGCAAACAAAAGGGGAATAGCGACATCCAAGCATGAGGTCTCGACGGGAACAAAGTAGATGGAAGGCAAAAGCCCTACCATCACCGATTTTAATCTAACATATAGAATATCTGAATTTATCTATTAAATTCAGTATGGAATTTGAGATTGAATGTTGAGCTCATACTTTCTGGAGTGCAATTTTGGTTGATTGTAAATCTATCTTGATTGCTTCTTCTTCATAAAATTCTTAGCTGGTTTGATTATTTTTTCTCCTTAAATCTTGATTTCAAATTCCAACGAGTGTCGATTCTGAAACAACTGTAAAGAAATCTTGATTATTTAACTATTTTGTCTCTTTTGTAAATCATTTGGGTTTGCATCTTCTAAAATTTGGGGATGTTTCTAAGAGCTTTGACTAGAAGAACCTAAGTGGCCGAGGGTGGAGTCAAGACGGAGCATGGCAGCTCTGTTTGAAGAAGCTTTGCAACGAAAGAACAGAGCAAGGAAATTTTCTTTTGAACCCATTAAAAAGGTTAAAAATGAGAATGAAGTGTTGAAGAGTAATACGAAGAGAGAGAAAGTTTCTGAGGAGCAGTTGATAATAATGAGGGATAAGGGCAATTCTGTCCAATGGATCAAAAAATAACAAAAACGTCAATTAATTAGGGAAAAGAACGGAAGCCTAAAACGACTAATAATTCGAAACGGAGGGAGTTATAAATAAATATATGTAACCATTAGGAATGCAAAGACGAGATATGGACCGATACATGACTTACAGAGAAGCCTTTTCAGATAGCTTAAGTCTTGCAGCACATCCCGCAGCCAAGGCAGGAGCAACTTTCCAGGTTGTCATCAACAAAGGGCAATTCCTACAATATGAACTGGAAGGCAGTTTATGTTTTCAATCTTAAACTAAATACATCATCAACACTGGCGGAGCTAGGTGGAGGTTAGTTAAAGGGGGCAATTGCCCCCATTGAATTAAGAAAAAAACTTTTTTACTAGTGCAAATTTTGTGAAAGTTTGGGGTTTTGGTGTAGATTGATACTTGCCCCCGTTTGTGTAAAGACAACAATGTATTAAGCTTTTTTTTTTTTTTTACCCCTATTAATTAGTGAAAACGATTTTGCCCCCATTAAAAAAAATCTGGCTCCGCCACTAATCATCAACATTGCTCACATTAATGAATGCAGTTGATTTAACAACTAGCATCTTCATTAAAGTATACCCAATCAATTGAAACGGAAAGTGAAAATCTTCGATTAGTCAATAAGAGTGAACATGGAACCTGCTGAAATTTGAATTGTACTGAAACCATAACAACCAACCAGGACAGATTTATAGATGAACGCCATATGCAACTCTTGTGCAAAGGTAAAAGTGACACGATGACTGCTCTCAGAACTACGGAATCAATAGCAAGTCTCAAACGCATTGAGTAATCCAATGCTAATTAGATGTTAGAAGCTATTTCAAATGCTCATAAACCTGGATGTAGGCGTCATCTTGACACTAATATAGGCACGAGGGCGGTAAGAATTACTCAAATGAGTGAAATGCTAACAGAGACTGGTAAATAGGGGTGTAAATGGTTCGGTTTAGGGGTATTTATGGACCGAACCACTAGTCATCGGTTTGTGAAAATTCCAAACCGAACCATGAAAAATTTCAAGCCGAACCAAACCAAACCGCTATGGTTTGGTTCGGTTTGGTTCAAACCGCGGTTTAATTACGTGGTTCAAACCATAGTTTAGACTACGGTTCAAATCACGATTCAAACCGCAACTCATTATTACATTTGTTTTAATGTTCCGTGATCACGGAAGAAGTGCGTAAGATGTGGATCTTGAAGAGGAAAGTCGGATGAAGAGAGAGACTAGAAGAAGAGAGAGGCCGAAGGGAAAAAAACAATTTATAATATAGATCGTGGAGAGAAATTAGTAATATATGTATCGGAAATCGCAATGAAGATAACAAACGATGAAATTAATATTAAATAAAATACAAAATGGGAGTTAGGATTAGTCTATGTAATGATCTAATAATAAATTTTAATAAGTATACAAAAATATTAAATAAGATGTGAAACTGGGGTTAGGATTAGTTTATGTAATGTGGTTTGGTCTGGTGGTTCGGCATGGTGGTTCGGTCTCGCGGTCTCAAACCGCGGTTTGGTTTGATTCGGTTTGGTTTGGTCTGAGAAGGTCAAACCACAAACCAAACCGAACCATGTGGTTTGCTAATATTTGAGACTGAACCGAACCGTTAGTGCTTGAAAACCAAACCAAACTGCATGGTTTGGTTCGGTTCGGTCTCAAACCGTGGTTTGAACCGAACCAGTTACACCCCTAGTGGTAAAAGTACATATAGACCAATTCTACCAATGGGACGAGGAGTAGAAAAAAGTGGGGTACATGAAAATGTAAGGCATCAGATATTGATAGAATGAAGAAAAACAGCTCATGAAACTGGGAGAGAGAGAGAGAGAGGTTATTGGTAGAAAAAGCGAAATGTACAAGGAGTTATCAACCAACAATTGCAATCAGCTCCTTAATAATATTACGCTTAAATGTGTCCATCGCAAGAGTGATACGGGCATTTTTGCTTTGCATCCAAATCTTCAGCTAGATCAGCACTAGTTTCAAAACATCGAGCAACCTCATCCTGAATGAGATGAAGAAGACAAAATTTTGTGACAGTATTCCGTATATTAAAGTAAAAATACTTGTATTCCATGTC
Organism: Campanula takesimana; assembly: GCA_026119855.1. Lineage (NCBI taxonomy): Eukaryota > Viridiplantae > Streptophyta > Magnoliopsida > Asterales > Campanulaceae > Campanula > Campanula takesimana. The sequence goes on from JAOWBW010000343.1 coordinate 453,346, forward strand.
TTTTAGTCATCCAAAAAAGAAAATGAGAAGGAAGTCAGTGATGTGCCTTGGACATACTGTATCCCAAGCTGCTTCCTCATCCAGCAACCTCATCCTGAATGAGATGAAGAAGGCAAAATTTTATGACAGTATTCAGTATATTAAAGTATAAAAAAAAATACTTGTAGTTCATGTCTTTTAGTCATCCAAAAAAGAAAATGAAAAGGAAATCAGTGATGTGCCTGGGACATACTACTCCCTCCGTCCCATACTTATCGCTACTTATTTCCATTTTGGGCGTCCCATACTTATTGCTACTTTCCCAAAATGTTCACTTTTCTCTCTCTCTCTCTCTCTCTCTCTCTCTCTTATCCACTCACAACAACTATCCACTAACTTATTTTCTTTCTCCTACCACTCACAATATTTACTTTTCCAACATATTTTCTTAATCCCCGTGCACTCTCATTTTTGATAGCAATAAGTATGGGACGGAGGGAGTATATCCCAAGCTGCTTCCTCTGGTGGTGTTCCACAATCAACTGCTTCAAGTTTTGCCACTTCTGCTTTCCGCTCTTATAGCAGCATGTAAATGGAGACAGTAAAAACTTGACCAACCATAAAAAATACTCCCTCCGTGCCAAAATGATAGTCTTGCTTGAATTTTCAAACATTTTAAGGTTATATTATGAGTTTTGGAAATTTAGTGATTTTGAAGCTTAATTTTGGAAATGGGACTAATTTTCTGGGACAAACAAAATGGAGAAATGAACTATCATTTTGGGACGGGGGAGTATAATTGAGGCCAATAATATGTACCGCAAAAGAATCCAATATGCTTTTTAAATAAACAAATTCATTAATGAATTATGTTAGCTCTGTAAATCAAAAACCATATTCGACGAAATAAGCTATGTAAGCAAATAAAAAATATGGAACCTGTGATAGACTACTAGTTCTACAGTTGCAACTTTTTTGACAGGCTACACTACAAGTTCCATTGTTCTGGTGTTTAAATTGAAGGATTCATACAAATATTGCAAGTGGATAAACATAACAATTTTAACAAGCACAATACATGTGATAGACTACAGAGAATAGCATAGCATTAGATGATACTTGTAGATGTCATATCCAAATCAGATAAATACCTTAACAGCAATATCTCGCAAAAAAATTGCATGGTACGATTTAGTAGATGTGGACCAGTCTTTGCCTACATTACGAGAGAGAGCTCTACGAGCAGCTTCTACAGCAACATTAAATCTTCCACAGTAGCCACAGGAATATCTTCTGAAAAACATTTCATAGAAAAAAAAAAGCAATATATGAATTCAAGTGAGGTAAAACTGAATGAACTTTCAAGAAATACATGACTTCACATATTTCATAATTTGAAAAAGAAAATCCAAAAACTATATCTTATCATTATTGTAAATGGATATGTAAAGATGATCTTATGGAATTTAAACGACAATATAGCTATCTTGAAACACCTACTAGAGAAAAGATTGTGCAAGTATGTCAGTATGAAAAACAGAAGCAACTGAAAAATATTTCCAGAGTGCATCAGGTCAAACATATGAAGGCTACAAACGTATTATACAATCACAGGGCCGAGCCTACAGCCTTCCTCTATGGGGTCTGAAATCTTGATCTTCTTGGTCTCACTTGGCAAGTTTGTCTACAAAAAACTTTGATATAATGCCTTCCTAAAACAAACGTATGAAGGCTAACTTTTAACTGTATCTCGTTAAAAAAGACGGAAGTGAATATACACACAATCACTTGGAGACTGAAGAACAATCAGGTGTGCCTTTGTTTAAGATGATTTGCATGAGCCATGATGCAGACTAAGTATGAGAATGTTACCCATCAAACAATAGATAATTATCTGATGAAACTCATGGGCATTAACGACATATGCATGCGGAGTACATTCCTGAAATACTAACCCGGCAACTGACAAGGAGTGCAAGCTCCACCAATCCACATTGTGCGCTCCACAGTTACCGTCCTTGTATATGTCACTCCTGAAAACATTAACACGAGCATATATAGACAATTTCAAACAACTAAAAAAGATGCATGCTAAAACAAACACACAACAATGAATTGTGATACTGCAAATACTTGATTGATCTAGCTCCCTGAATATTGCGTCAGGAAGCTGCTCTATTACAGCACTCCCATCATAAACACCCCTTCACAATTTTTGTTGTAACCTTGAATACAAACAAATGCCTTCTGTAAAATAATAGAAAATACAACCATAAAACGAAGTCAAACCTGTCAAATCATCACATGATTAAACAGCCTTTACGCACCGGTCATGTGTAGTTATCCAACAGCGAAAAAGGAACTGCTGCATAGTATCATGTATGATTAACGATTGACAGCCCAAATTTGGACCATCCTTTAACAAGTATGTGTTGATGCACTCAATCAGTTTACGGTAAATTTTTCCCTCATCCCTGGAAAGACATGGAAAAGTTATATATGACGGCCTGATTAACGATTTCCAGAGAGTATATCAATTACAAATTATTATGACAAGAAAAAAAAACAAAGGGCTACTTATCTATGCTTACATGACATGAAAGAAGATATGAGCAGAATCTTTTATGATTTCTTTCTAAGTTCATCAGAAAATCCTCAGGGGAACTATCAAGAAGTGATGAAGCATTCAAGATGCAGCGAAACACCTCCTCCCTGGCATTTGATTTACCAATCACTGTTCTCATTCAAGCTCATTCCCATCTTTCTCATGAATAGAAGCACCAGGCCTCACCAAATCATTCAAATATTAGATGAATACGTAAAATTTTGTATTCCTGACAAGTTGAAACACGTGTTAAGAAAAATCACCACAATCCACCTGTTTCCTCATGCGAAAATGGTATTGTCTATCAGGAAAAAGGTCTCGGAGAACAAATCCATACTTGGACTGAAAGCTTGGAACATCCTTCAGGACAGAAGGAATGGAAGTTACCATTCATATCAAATGGAATACTACTTGCTGCATCATAGCAACTTTGTTCAGTGGTATCACAAACTCTAATGAAAAAGCAACACACTAAATATTTCTAATAAATTCATTAATACTTTTCCCTAGTTTCTTGCCCAAAATAAGTCAAACAGATTTATCCTAATGTTGACTAAACATAAGTATCTACTGTTAAATGCTTGATTCCTTCACAGACGAGAAGGGTGCCAAATATTGAACATCTCCTTCACTGTTGTACGTTTACACCACAATGAACTCATGATTGTTGCAGACCCTTCAACTAAGCAAGCAAAGATGTGATTGACATTTAATCCAGTATTGATATCACAAAAGAAGATAATCAAATGCATGTAGGTGACACAAAACGGTAATAAACATAATGAACTGAAAGAAATTTAATACTACTAAATAAAAGATGTTGCTGGCTCGAGGCCAAGTAGACAATCAACTTTACAGCATGGTCACTAAACACTGACCTGTATAGTTACCATCTTCTTAGTTACATTTAAAAAAAACTACAAACAAAATATTTCCTACAGTTCAAAGTACTCCATGGTTCCAATTGAAGAGGTGCGTTTTGACCAAAAATGCAAATGAAAGAAAGTGCCAGAATCTTTCTAGTTCAAATAAGAGACAATCTTGAATTCAAACTAGTCGGCAAATGAATTGATCGCAAAACAATAAGGCCCAAAAAAGGAAATTACTTAAAGAGGACAGAACAGAGGAAGATATATGGGAGAGGAGTACTACTACTTCATTATAAGATAACAAAATTGGTTAGTTCAATCGCTTCCTCTTCAGTAGAAAATATTTTTTTTTTCCAGAAAGAACAGGTGCAAAAACTTCTTCTCTCCAAATTTTCATCTATATAGTTGCATCAGTTACAACGGTTGGCTCAATAATGAATCTTTTCTCCAAATGCTGATTTATTATTCAGTATAGTTAATTAATTCTCAGCTCTTACTGTGAGATATAAGAAGTTTACTTTGACACTGTTGTACCTGTCGACGTTCCCCTCCACGCAAAACAGTTGCTATTAACTCTTAGCTGTTGTTAGGACTTCCTCATAACAGACTGCAAAAACAAGCTTAGCATGAGGGTCGTACAAGAAGCGCAGCATTCTAAGCATATAATATGGTATCACACGATTAACATTAAATAGGCGGTTATATGCGCATATCCAGGGCTTTTTATTCAGCATTCTCTCTCTCTACACGCAAACACACACACGAACTACGTGAACACAAACACGCCATTCCATCCAGCCACGTAATACCTTAAAAGAGTTGAGCAGCAGCAACTATGACCTTACTTTCTGTAGCGCCGCTCCGCGTAAATGCAATCTGTCAAACAATTAAGAATCATTTTGGCGACATGCTAGGAAGCCTAGCGCACGTGAAAAAACTAGAGGACAACCAAAAGTACAGATTGCTAGTGTTAGTTTACGATATACAGAGAAAGAAACATAAGCCCAAGTCCCTAACTCCTTTGGCCTGAGCATCTTATACAATACAAATATAATTTACACTAAGACCCCTATACATATATAGTTCTACACTTAAGCCTATAACTTATATTCTAACACTCCCCCTCAAGCTGGAGCATAAATGTCATGTATGCACAGCTTGTTACAAATAGACCTTAACTTATTACCGTACAATGATTTAGTGAACACATCTGCAAGTTGATCTTCCGTTTTAACATAACTTGTAGTGATGACCTTCTCCTGAATTTTCTCTCTAACAAAATGACAATCCATCTCTATATGTTTCGTTCGCTCATGAAAAACTGGATTTGAAGCAATGTGAATGGCTGCTTGATTATCACACCATAGTCGCATAGGCAACGAATCACATATACCAATCTCATTCAATAGTTGGCGAATCCACAAAAGTTCACAAGTGGCGTGAGCCATAGCTCTATATTCTGACTCAGCACTCGACCTAGACACAACAGGTTGTTTCTTACTTTTCCAAGAAACCAAGTTGCCTCCAACATAAATGCAGTATCCACTAGTAGATCTCCGATCTGAGGGAGAACCTGCCAATCTGCATCTGCAAACCCCTCCACTCGCATGTGTCCATGATCACTATATAACACACCTTGTCCTGGGGCACCTTTTAGATACCGAAGAATCCTCACAGCAGCATCCCAGTGGATACTCCGTGGTGATGACATAAATTGACTTACTGTACTAACCGCAAATGCAATGTCTGGCCTTGTAACAGCCAGATAATTTAATTTCCCAACAAGCCGACGATATCTCTCTGGGTCGTCAAATTCATTGCCACCCTCTACTGTAAGTTTCAGATTCGGATCCATGGGAGTGTCACACGGTTTTGCACCTAACAACCTTGCCTCAGTTAACAAATCAAGCACATACTTCCTTTGAGACAAGAAGATGCCCCTTTTACAACGTGCAACCTCAATCCCCAAGAAATATTTCAAACTACCCAAGTCCTTACTATGAAATTTCTCTTGAAGAAATGCCTTTAATTTATTAATACCTGCATTATCGCCACCAGTAATGACAATATCATCCACATACACAACTAATAAGATCACACATGCACTACTTTGTCGATAAAATACAGAGTGATCACTATAACACCTCGTAAGCCCAAACTCTATCACCACCTCACTAAATCTGCCAAACTACGCACGTGGAGACTGTTTCAATCCATAAAGTGACCGCTTTAACTTGCAGACAAGCCTATACTCCCCCTGAGCAACAAACCCAGGTGGTTGCTCCATATAAACCTCTTCCTGTAAATCACCGTGAAGAAATGCATTCTTCACATCAAGTTGATGAAGCTCCCAATGATATGATGAAGCAAGAGATATCAGTATACGAACAGATGCAAGTTTAGCAACTGGAGAGAATGTATCAGAATAATCAACTCCATATGTCTGAGCATATCCCTTTGCAACAAGCCGAGCCTTAAGACGAGCCAAAGATCCATCAGGATTTACCTTTACAGTATACACCCATTTACACCCGATCGCATGCTTACCTGCTGGTAAAGGAAATAAATCCCATGTCTAATTATGTAAAAGAGCACTCATCTCCTCCTGCATGGCCTTATTCCATCCAGGATTACCTACTGCTTCAGACACAGACTTAGGAATAGGATAAGACTCAAGGAGATTAACAAACGCACATAGTTTAGAAGATAAACCATTATAACTAACAAAGTTAGAAATAGGATGTAAGGTACAACTACGTTTACCTTTCCGAAGTGCAACTGGAACGTCAAGATCAGATAAAGGAGCAACGGAAGCAAGATCATGCAACAATGGGACTGGCTCGGTAGAGGTAGAATCAGGAGGAACATCCCTCGATCGACGAGTATAAACATGCTGAATAGGAGGTCGAACTATTTGCGGAGTAGCAGGGGAGTACACAACTCGATAAATGAGAAAATCATCATCAGAGACCGACTCAACAGGAGGTGCATGAGAGGTGGGATAAAATGATGCAAACTCATGAAACGTAACATCGGCTGAAATCAAATACCGATTCAGGTCTGGAGAAAAACAACGATACCCTTTCTGAGTACGAGAGTAACCTAAGAATATACATTTCAGTGCCCGAGGATCTAACTTGGTAATGCCAGGACGGTGATCACGGACAAAACACACACATCCAAATATCCTAGGAGAAACACTATATAGAGACCGAGAGGGGAACAAAACACGATATGGAATTACTCCTTGAAGCACAGAGGAAGGCATCCTATTAATAAGGTGACAAGTAGTTAAGATAGCATCAGCCCAAAAATGTTTCGGAACATGCATTTGAAATGAGAGAGCTCGAGCAACTTCAAGTAAGTGACGATTCTTTCTCTCAGCTACCCCATTCTGTTGAGGGGTATCAACACACGATGAGTCATGGAGCATGCCACGAGACGCCATAAATTTAGAATACACATTAGAGTAATACTCTTGAGCATTGTCACTACGAAGACGTTTAACACGCACATTAAATTGAGTCTCAATTTCAGCACAAAACTCGGAAAATATATCAAATAACTCCGAACGATTTTTCATTAAGTAAATCCAAGTGACACGAGAATAGTCATCCACAAAAGTAACAAAATACCGATAACCTAATTTTGAAACAACTGGACTAGGACCCCAAATATCAGAATGTACGACATCAAATGGAGCATCCACCCTGTTATTAACTCTAGGAAAATAAGAAATGCGATGATGCTTTGCAAATTGACAAGCATCACACGCAAGAGTAGGCAAATGACAAAGATCTGGACACAACTTCTTAAGACTCGATAAAGAAGGATGACCCAATCGGCAATGAATCTGGAAAGGGGTGAGAGCGGAATTCAAACATGTAGGTGGTGATGCAGTTTCAAAGTAGTAGAGCCCCCCAGATTCTTTCCCTCTACCAATAATACTTTTCGTCGCACGATCCTGAAAGACACAATATGTAGGAAAGAATGAGACTTCAAAATTATGATCACGAGTAAATTTACTAACGGGCAGGAGATTGAAAGAGAAACCCGAAATGAATAAAACTGAAGACAAAGTGAGCGACGGTGTAAAACGTATACTACCACGCCCCTGAATAGGTGCTACAGAACCGTTACCCAGTGTGACAGTAGGTGTGGATGACACGGGAGTGAACGAAAAAAATATACCTCGATTGCCAGTCATATGATCAGAGGCACCAGAATCGATGACCCATTTATAGTCAAACAAAGAGACAAAAGCAGTAGGTTTGCCTGTCTGGACAAAAGTAGCAGCAGAGGTTGACGAAGATGCCTTAAACTGTGTATAACGAGCAAACTCTTCGTCAGACATCATTACCATCTTATCCTCTGTCGGCTGGGATTGGGACGGTGCTGTAGTCGGAGAATCATAAGCAACATGAGCAAATCTCTCTGGCTTCCCATGCAGTTTCCAACAAGTGCGCATCATATGACCTGCTTCCCCACAATGATAACAAGTACGTCCCTCTGTCATCTGTTTACCTCCACCTCGGCCACGACTACCACTACTACAACCTACTCGACTAGGTCCCCTGCCCCCTCGACTACCGCTATCAAGAACCCAATATCCCTGACTCACAATAGCCGAAATCAGAGCAGCAAGAAATACCAAGAAATACCAAGAACAGCACGAAATCACCAAACCAGAAAATCGAACACGAAACTAGAGTCTATGAAAGCCGGCGAACTTATCTGTCGGTCCGGCGAACGCACCGGCGCGTGAGGCGCGTGAGGACTGTTCCGGCGACGGTTGGCGGCGAGAATCGAACAGAGGAACTCGCCTATGTTGGACGAAGGAACGACGCAAGACCTTGCCGGGAAAAAAAAATCGACGGGGCTCCTCCGATGACCGACGGACTGAACTGGGTTTGTCGACTTCTTCAACCTAATCGCCGATCGCACGATCACGGCGACCTCGAACCCTATTTCGATTGTCGACTTCTTCAAACTAATCGCACGATCACGGCGATCTCGAACCCTATTTCGGAACCCGCTCTGGATACCATGTTAGTTTACGATATACAGAGAAAGAAACATAAGCCCAAGTCCCTAACTCCTTTGGCCTGAGCATCTTATACAATACAAATATAATTTACACTAAGACCCCTATACATATATAGTTCTACACTTAAGCCTATAACTTATATTCTAATAGCTAGTTACATTAGATAGAGAAATGAACTAGCTATTATGAGGATGAGGAAGTAACACCAATGGAGTACCCCAGGACATTGACCAACCTCTTTAAACACTCACCTAACTCAAAGCAGGTAATGGCGTTATACAGTAAATAATAAATATATCGAAATTAGCTATTATTAGGAATGCAGAAAGTTGACATCGACCAGTCACGGCTTATAGAGATGCCAGTTCGGATGGCTTAAGTACTGCATTACTTCCAGCAGCCAAGGCAAGAGCAAACCTCCATGTTGCCATCAATAACGGGTAGTTCCTACAATATGAAATGGCAAACAGTTAATATGTCAATCTCAAACTAAACCTATCATCAACATTGGCAAACGTTTAACAACTAGAATAATAATTAACTCGCAGCGATTCTATTAAAACTGAAAGCCAAAACTTTTTCTATCAATCAATAGAAGAGAACGGAAACAGCTGAAATTTGAATTGTAGCAAAACCATAACATATAATCATGACAGTTGCATAGATGAACATCATATTCTTAATTAATGTGTTTAGTAAATCTTCACTTCTATAGGGACGATGGGCAAAAAAATGAACCTTGTCAACACGGGGATGTGAAGTCAATGGAGCACCAGCTTCTGGACCAAACTCAGCCAGAGTATTGAGTACCCCAGGAGGACCCTGACCTCTCTACAGACGTCATCCCACTGGCAGGTACGGCATTAGTAGTAGATAATGAATATATGAAAATATACAATTATTTGGAATACAGAGACGAGATACGGTCCAATCATGACTTACAGAGACGCCAATTCAGATGGCTTAAATCTTCCAGCACATCTAGCAGCCAAGGCAGGAGCAACTTTCCATGTTGCCATCAACAAAGAGTAATTCCTACAATATGAAATGGAAAGCAGTTTATATTTCATTCTCAAACTAAATATATCATTAACATTGCTTGCATTAATGGATGCTGTTGATTCATCATTGTGATTATAATAAATCTATCAGGCAGAAAATGCTTAGATTAATCAAAATTTATACAGTGACTCGGAACTGTTACCATGATCCTGGAAGAAATTCGTAGCATAAAAATACAGAGTTAAATTGTTTTTCATAAGGATTAAAATATCATATAATATAATAATTCAAGGTGACGTATGCTTAAGAAGGCACAAGCCCTAGTAAATGTCAACATCATCAAATACAAATATAAGACTCTTTCAACCAAACTCCATTGTAACAGGCTGCAAAAACAATCATAGCATGACGATAGTAGGAGAAACCCAGTTTCAACATCCTGAGTATATATAATGGTATCATACGATTAACATTACATAAGCAGTTATACTCGCACATCCAGGGTTTTTATTCAGAGCATTCCCTCTTCCCTTTTCACACGTGCACACGCTAGCGTGAGCTGTAGATAAGGCACATGTAATTTTTTTCAAAAATAAAGTGAGCACAAACATGCCACTCCATCCAGCCACATAACACCTTCACAAGTTGAGCTGGAGCATTCATGATCTTGCTTCCTGGTCACTGAGAAAGCTTACTTTTACACACCTCTGTCCCATATAAGCGTCACTTTGCTTTTTTGGACCGTCCAAAATAAGTGTCACTATTCTAATTATAGATATTATTCAGTTTTACCAAGAGATAAGCAGTATACAAATAAGCAATGCATATTCTGTAATAACATTTACAAACATAAACAAGTGAGCTGGGAAATTATGATGGGATGAAGGGAGTTTGGTTATGAATAGATAAATCAAATTGAAGTGAAGGAATTCAGTAGAGAAATGAACAATTATTGCCTCGGGCATAAAATTGACAAATATCATCGTAATGCAATTAATTAAGGAGATCTATAAACTATCCCAAATCAGAATGTGTGTGTATGTATCATATATGGTTATTCAATTGAGATAGAGAAGAGGGTGGGTACCAATAATTTACTCGGTGGCGGGATTGATGACGGGAATACTTTATTTCTGAATAGTTTCTCTCTCCACTCACTGTCGACGAATAGCTGCCGTGAAGGTATCCAGTTTGCTATACTTCCTCTCGCAGACTTCTCAGTGTCTTTGTGGGAGTTGAAAACGTAGGTACTGGTAGTAGTGGCTTTGTGGGAGTGGATGGTTATCTTGAACGATATGGAGAACACAAAACATACCATTTAGCCACAACTTTCAGCTTTGCAAATAGATATTTAATCATTTGAAGCAACAACAGAATAGAAACACGGGATCAAAATATACAAACAAGAAAAAAAAATGCCCTGAATAGACAAGACATCATTCAAGGGCATCTTTATGTACACACATTTCAATGGTAACTTACCAAACATTTCTATTCATGAGCCAAAAACAGCTGCATTCTCCCTCCTGGCTCGTTTTTTTAGATTTCGCGCTTTATAAGTAGTCATGCATGCCTGAAAAACTTAACTCAGCACCTTTTACGAGTATTTGGTAACTTTTTCTAATAAAAACATGATGTCTTCCTGATTTTCTTTACATGCATAACGGAAAACTTGCAATATCATTTTAAAACAATCCCATTGATATACACACCGAAGAGGTAGTATAAACAAAACAACATGAATTATGACAAAGAAAAATTCTTATTTCATATAAGCCATTTGAAGAAATGAACTAGAGAGAGCATCATGTTGTACAAACATAAAACTCTTGAAAAATATTACTATATAATCTGCGAAAAGGAATTAGAAATTACTTACGCACGCGTAGTACATTCCAAAAATAATAACCCGGTAAAAGACGAGGCTGCAAGCTCCGCCAAGTGATAGGTAAAACTGAATGAACTTAAGAAATACACGACTTCACATATTTCATTATTTAAAAAGATCATCCAAAAACGATATTTATCATTATTGGAAATGGATTTGTAAAGACGATCCTATGGAATTTAAAAAACAGTATGGCTTTCTCGAAACACCAACTAGAGAAAAGATTGTGCAAGTATGTCAGTATGGAAAACAGAAGCAACAGAATAACATTTTCCACGGTGGATCAGGTCAAACATAAGTGTAAATAATTTGCAGCTCGGTCAATGCGAAAGTTAATAATAATGGCAAAGATAGATAGGTCAAATTAAACTAAAACTTAGTTGAGAAACATCATCGACCTTGCAACTAATTAAGGAGATCATTAAATAAATCAAACTAAAACATATTAGAGAATCAAAATGTATTACAAAATCACAGGGCCCAGCCTACAACCTTCCTCTAAGAGGTCTGAAATCTTGATCTTCTTGGTCTCACTTGGCAAGTTGGTCTAAAAAAATTCTGATATAATGCCTTCCTGAAATAAACGTACCAAGAATAACTTGTAACTTTATATTATTAAAAAGACGGAAGGGAATAAACACACAATCACTTGGAGACTGAACAGCAATCTCGTGTGCCTTTTTTAGATGATTGAATGAGCCATGATGCAGACTAAATATGAGAATATTACCCATCAAACAATAGATAATTATCTGATGAATCCATACGAAAATGATATTGTCGAACAGCTAAAAGGTCTCAGAGAACAAATCCATACTCGGACCGAAAGCTTGGAACATCCTTCAGGACATCCCATATGTGATTGAACAGTAAATTAAAAGCAACAGATAGAAGAAGCAAGCTCTGGCCTGCGAGCAGAACGATTGGAACTCGACATTCATATCAAATGGAAAACTACTTACTGCAACATAGCAACTTTGTTCAGTGGTATCACAAACTCTGATGCAAAAAGCAACACACTAAATAGTTCTCATAAATTCATGAATACTTTTCCTAGTTTCTTGCCCAAAATAAGTTAAACAGATTATCCTAATGTTGACTAAACATAAATCTCTACCTTTACATGCTTGATTCCTTCACAGACGAGAAGGATGCCAAATTTTGAACATCTCCTTCTTTCACTGTTGTACATTTACACCGCAAAGAACTAATGATTGTTGTAGACCCCCCAACTAAGCAAGCAAAGATGTGACTGACATTTAATCCAATATTGATATCACAAAATAAGGTAATCAAATGCATGTAGGTGACACAAAATGGTAATAAACATAATGAACTGAAAGAAATCTAATACTACTAAATTCAAGATGTTGCTAGCTCGAGGCCAAGTAGACAATCAACTTAACAGCATGTCACTAAACACTGACCTGTATACTTACCATCTTCTGCACTCTATACAACATCTCGAAGAGTCTGGGCAAAAACAACCTTTGGCAATCTCCGCTTGCTTGCATGTACCTTCGACGATATAGTTTGAAAAACCAGTGTAGTAAGAAAGGGACAAGTTTCAGCAAGTTGTTCTATCCTCAGAACCTTCTTAGTTACATTCAAAAAAATTACAAACAACATATTTCCTACAATTCATAGTACTCCATGGTTCCAATTGAAGAGGTGTGTTTTGACCAAAAATGCAAATGAAAGAAATACCAGAAACTTTCTAGTTCAAATGAATTCATCTATGTAGTTACATCAGTTACAACGGTTGGCTCAATAAAGAATCTTTTCTCCAAATGCTGATTTATTATTTATTCAGCATACTCTCTCTCTCTCTCTCTCTACACACAAACACACACAAACTACGTGAACACAAACACGCCATTCCATCTAGCCACGTAATACCTTCAAGAGTTGAGCAGCAGCAACTGTGACCTTACATTCTGTGGCGCTGCTCCGTGTGAATGCAATCTGTCAAACAATTAAGAATCATTTTGCCAACATGCTAGGAAGCCTAGCGCACGTGAAAAAACTAGAGGACAACCAAAAGTACAGATTGCTAATTGCATTAGATAGAGAAATGAACTAGCTATTATGAGGATGAGGATGTAACACCAATGGAGTACACCCAGGACAGAGACCAACCTCTTTACACACTCACCTAACTCAAGGCAGGTACTGTCATTATAATATATACTCCCTATGTCTTTTTAGTCTGTTCACTTTTGGTCAACGGGAGTAAACTTTAACCAAACATTTAATGTCAATCTAACAACCCTAATGAAATTTTAAAAATTATTATTGATAAATTAAATGATTATTTATCAATTACAATTTTTAGAATTTCATTAGGCTGATTAGATTGACATTAAATGTTTGGTCAAAGTTTACTCCCGTTGACCAAAAGTGAACAGACTAAAAAGACAGTGTGTGTGTGTATATATATATATATATATATATATATATATATATATATATATATATATCAAAATTAGCTATTATTAGGAATGCAGAAAGTAGACATCGACCAGTCACAACTTACAGAGATGCCATTTCGGATGGCTTAAGTACTGCATTACATCCAGCAACCAAGGCAGGAGCAACTCTCCATGTTGCCATCAATAAAGGGTTATTCCTACAATATGAAATGGCAAACAGTTTATATGTCAATCTCAAACTAAACATATCATCAACATTGGCAAACCTTTAACAACTAGCATAATCATTAACCCGTAGCCATTCTATTAAAATTGAAGGCCGAAACTTTTTCTATCAATCAATAGAAGAGAACGGAAACAACTGAAATTTGAATTGTGGCAAAAACATAACATATAATAAGGACAGTTGTATAGGTGAACACCATTTTCTTAATTAATGTGTTTAGTAAATATTCACTTCTATAGGGACGATGAGAGTAATGTCCACTAGAAGACGAGATGTGCGCTGCAAAAATTTGACCGCCGTCCGGAAGCAACCAAAATAATTGCCCACTTGACAGCTGTTTGAATTACAAATAAGTGAAAACTAAAGACTACAATTGCATTAGATGAAAAAATGAACCTTGTCAACATGGGGATGAATGGAGCACCAGCTTCTGGACCAAACACAGCCAGAGTATTGAGGACCCGACCTCTCTACAGACGTTACCCCACTGGCAGGTATAGCATTAGTAGTAAATAATAAATATATAGAAATATACAATTATTTGGAATACAGAGACGAGATAAGGACCAATCATGACTTACAGAGAAGTCAATTCAGATGGCTCAAGTCTTCCAGCACATCTAGCAGCCAAGGCAGGAGCAACTTTCCATAACCCTGGAAGAAATTTGTAGCATAAAAATACAGAGTTAAATTGTTTTTCATAAGGATTAAAATAACACATAATATAATAATTCAAGGTGACGTATGCTTAAGAAGGCGCAACCCTTGTCAATGTCAACATCATCAAATACAAATATAAGACTATTTCAACCAAAACTCTGTTGTAACAGGCTGCAAAAACAAGCATAGCATGACGATAGTAGGAGAAACCCAGTTTCAACATCCTGAGTATATACAATGGTATCATACGATTAACATTACATAAGCAGTTATACTCGCACATCCAGGGCTCTTTATTCAGAGCATTCCCTCCTCTTTACGCACGTGCATACGCAAGCATGAGCTGTAGATATAAACCAAATGTAATTTTTTTTAAAAATAAAAAAATGTGAACACAAACATGTCACTCCATCCAGCCACATAACACCTTCACAAGTTGAGCTGCAGCATTCATGATCTTGCTTCCTGGTCACCGAGAAAGCTCAATTTTACACTCCCTCCGTCCCATGTAAGGGAGTCACTTTGCTTTTTTGGCCCCTCCAAAATAATTGTCACGTTTCTAATTATAGATATTATTCAATTTTACGAAGAGATAAGCAATATACGAACAAGCAATGCATATTCTGTAATAACATTAACAAACATTAGCAAGTGAGCTGGGAATTTATGATGGGATGATGGGAGTTTGGCCATGAATAGATAAATCAAATTGAAGTGAAGGAATTCAGTAGAGAAATGAACAATTATCGTCTCGGGGATAAAATTGACAAAAATCATCATTATGCAATTAATTAAGGAGATCTATAAATTATCCCAAATCAGAATGTGTGTGCATGTGTGTGTATCATTTATGGCTATTCAGTTGAGATAAAGAAGAGGGTGGGTACCAATGATTTGCTTGGTGACGGGACTGATGACCGGAATACTTTATTTCTGAATAGTTTCTCTCTCCACTCACTGTCGATGAATAGCTGCCGTGAAGGTATCCAGTTTGCTATGCTTCCTCTCGCAGACTTCTCAGTGGCTTCGTGGGAGTTGGAAAAGTAGGTACTGGTAGTCGTGGATTTGTGGGAGTGGATGGTTATCTTTTCAGAGGCAACGACGGAGATGGTGATAGATATGGGATTGCCGATTTTGACTGGGTAGGACAAAAATTGCACGGGAAAAATTATAGACCACAAAATTAACATTTACACATGTTTGCATAGGCCAAAATAAGAGGGTACTAGGTACGGCAAGGTACAACCACCAACAGAGATCAATATAGTGAGATCATGTTTCTACATCCTAACAACACAAAAATATTTGCAAAAAATGCTTGAACCATTATTTTTATTTTCAAAAGCCTATACTAGTACTATGATAGAATACTATCAAGAATCATGTAATACCTTCACACATGGAGTGGCAGCACTCACGACCTTGCTTCCTGTGGCGCAAATTAAGACTCATTTCGGCGACACGCTAGGAATCCTAGCGCGCGCTACAGAACTAAACGACTAGCAAAAGTACAGATTGCTAACTGCGTGAGATAAGAGAAATGAACCTTGTCAACATGGGGATGTTGCAAGATGGTAGTGTCTCCTGAAGCTGCCTCAGCAAACTAATCTTTTGACTCTTGGTTTACTCTGTTGCAAGATCTTTGTCAGCACATAGAACCTGTACCAAATAGAGTTACTAATCACAAAATAAGCACTTACAACATAAAATTTTATTTATTTTTCATTATCTATATATATATATATATATATATATATATATATATATATATATATATATATATATATATATATATATATATATATATATATATTGATATATATATATATATATATATATATTATATTGATATATTTTAACTTCTTTAACCATCTCTTCTCTTTTTCTGTCTCTCTCATCGTCTTTGATGATCCCATATGTCAATTCATGTTAGCCGACCTCAAATCATTTTGGGACTAAGGCTTTGAAGTTGTACTCACATCAGAGGCATATATCTATGCGGCTTAAATTTTTTTGTGTTATTCCTATAGTAGCCACCTATCCTCTCATATCTGTGCAATGAGATTTCTTTTCTTTTCTATTCACTGCATGTCCTTCTTAACATTCTCTCAGCCAACTTAATAACTCATTTTCAGAACCATGTTGTCTTTCCGCTGCCCCAACACTCTACATCATGGGAATTAACTTCCAATTCTATACCAATCACAGACAGAAAACTAACCTCAACAAACACAGAACGATTTTGGAGAGATACTGATTGTTGGGACCCAGAAGTTCCATGTCCGACCTTTACTACGAAAAGATGGTTAAATAATAAAATGAAGTACCCAACTCGAGGCAGGTACTGGTATTGGAAAGTAAATAATGAATATCCCGAGATTTTTTTTTTGTATATTTAGTTATACCAAAAGTAGATAACGACCAATCACGACTTACGAAGATGCCAATTCAGAGGAATTAAGTACTGCAGCACGTCCAGCAACCAAGGCAGGATGAACAAGACAAACATTTACGCCAATTTACAGTATACTAAGGTAAAATGTCTATTATTTTGAGTCTGCTGTCATCCGAAACATAAAATGGAAAGGCAATCAGTGAGGTGCTAAGGACATACCATATCCCAGGCTTTTCATTCTAGGGGTCTTGTACAATCAATTGCTTTGAGTTTTGACAGTTCTGCCTTTTCCTCTGTTTTATCTTCATGCAAAAAGAAAGAGTAATACTTCATTATCCTTATTACTGTGGAAGAGGTTAAGAATTCTAGGTAGTCTCCAAAAGAAAACACATTCAATGCGATGTAGTATGTCAAGCGAAATCAAAACATGTAGCCTCGCAAATTAGGGGTAATTATAACAAAGTTAGGTCTACATAGTTCAAATCACAAATGAATTTGTTCAATTTCTTAGACAGACTACAGCTTATACATCCATGGTTCTCAAGTTTTAATTGAAAGATTCACAAGGAAAGTACAAGTGGATAAACACAACTCTTTCAACAAGCACAAACACCCATGATAGACTTTATGGAGACAATGAAAGTAAGGAAGCTGATAGGGTTCATCGTCTGTTTGACTCACGTGTAGAAGTTTTACATTACCCTTCCCCTAGTTCTCAACCATAACCACCACATCATTTGCCTCTCCATGGAGCTTGAGTGGAGCATGATTGCGAGCAGTTGTCTAGACAACCCCTACTCGGAAAGCCTGTCAAACAAACCAAAATGAAAAGCACAGATCCAAAGTTAACAAAATTAAATAAACTTCAATGTGATTGTAAGGTTTCTCAACAAAGAAGTAGATCTCACCCTCGATATGTGGTGATCTCTTTTCAGATCATTGTTAATGTAGTAGAAGGGTCAAAGAACAGGTCATTTGCTAGTTCAATCGCATCACCTATATGTGTGTGTGTGTATCCTTGAACGATATGGAGAACACAAAACCTACCATTTAGCCTCAACTTTCAGCTTTGCAAATAGATATTTAGTCATTTGAAGCAACAACAAAATAGAAACGCGCGACCAAAATATACAAACAAGAAAAAAATACCCCTGAATAGACAAGACATCATTCAAGGGCATCTTTATGGAACACACGCTTCAATGGTAACTTACCACAACCATTTCTTTTCATGAGCCAAAAACAGATGCATTCTCCCTCGTGCTCGTTTTTCAGATTTGGCGCTTTATAAGTAGTCATGCATGCCTGAAAAGGTCAAATCAGCACCTTTTACGAGTATTTGGTAATTTTTTCTAATAAAAGCATGCCGGGTTCCTGATTTTCTTTACAAGCATAACCGAACACTTGTAATATTATTTTAAAACAATCCCATTGATATTACGCACCGAAGAGGTAGTATAAAAAACCCACATGAATTATGAAAAAGATTTTTTTTTTTTTTTAATTTCATATGAGCCATTTAAAGAAATGTACTAGAGAGAGCATCATGTTATACAAACATAAAACTCCTGAAAAATATTACTATATAATCTGCAAAAAGGAATAAGAAATTACTTATGCGCGCGGAGCACATCCCTAAAATATTAAACCAATAAAAGTTGGGCTGCAAGCTCCGCCAATCCACATTGTGCACTCCACACTTATCATCCCTGTTTGTGTCACTCTTGAAAACAATCACATGAGCATCTATAGACTATTTCAAACAACTAAAGAAGAAGCATGCTAAAAACAAAACACACGCAGTCATTGTGATACTGCAAGTACTTAATTGATCTAACTCCTTGCATATTTCGTCAATAAGCTGCTCTATTATAGCACACCCATCATAAACACCCCTTAACAATTTTGGTTGTAACCTTGAATATTAAACAAATGCCTTCAGTAAAATAATTAGAAAATACTTTAGAACCATAAAAGAAGTCAAACCTGTCAACTTATCGCATGATTAAAGTTAAACAGCCCTTACACACTGATCATGGGTACCTATCCAACAGCGAAAAAGGAACTGTTGCATTGCATCAGGTATAATTAACAATTGACAACCCAAATTTCGACCATTCTTCAACAAGTATGTGTTGATACACTCAATCAGTTTATGGTAAATTTTGACCTCATCCCTGGAAAATACAGGGAGAACTTATACATGACTTTGTGATTAACAATTTCCTACGATTATATCAACTACTCCCTCTGTCCCTAAATGAGTGTCAACTTTCAAGAAATCTTTGTCCCAAAATAAGTGTCTTTTTTTAGCATAACTTTCTCCCTAAATGTTTTTTTTTTCGAAAAAAATTTCACCGGTTTCTTTATACGTGCAAAACTAAATGTTTGGAAATGAGATTACAAGATTATATATGAATATTTACTACCAAATTGTACAACAAAGTTGAGATTTTCAGTGTCCCTTAAAATGAAATTTAGACACTCATTCAGGGACAGAGGTAGTACAAATTAATCTAACAAGTAAAAAAACAAAGGACTACTAGCCTATGTTTACCTGGCGTAAAAGAAGATACCAACAGAACCTTTTATGATTTCTCTTCTAAGTTCATCAGGAAATTCCCGGGGAAACTATCAAGAAGTGAATGAAGCACCAGGCCTCGCCAAATCATTTAAGAATTAGATGAATGTGGAAAAGAATATATACCTGACAAGTTACAAGTTGAAACACGTGTGTGGTCCAAGATGTGATTAACAATTTCCTACGAGTATACCAACTCGGTCTGAAAGATTGGAGCATCCTTCAGGACATCGCATATGTGATTGAAAAGTACATTAAGCAACAGATAGAAGAAGTAAGCTACGGCCTGCAAGCAGAACGAATGGATTACCTGACACTCATATCAAATGTAATACTTACTACATCATAGCAACTTTGTTCAATGGTACCACAAACTCTAATAAATAAACAAAACACTGAATACATCTCATAAATTCTTGAATACCTTCTTCTAGTTTCTTGTCCAGAATATGTTAAACAGATTACCGTAATGTTGACTACACGTAAATATCTTACGTTGAATGCTTGATCGCCAGATAGAGAAGTGTGCCAAATGTTGAACATCTCCTTCCTTCACAGTTGTATAGTTACACCTCAAAGAAGTAATGATTGTTTTAGACCCCCCAGCCCCAACTAAGCAAGCAAATATGTTACTAACATTTAATCCAATATTGATGCCGCAAAAGAAGGTAATCAAATGCATGTAGGTGGCGCAAAACGGCAATAAACATGCTAAACTGAAAGAAATCTAATACTACTAAATTCAAGATATTGACAATCAACTTAACAGCATAGTCATTAAACACTGACCTGTAAACTTAGCATCTTCTGCACTCTACAAAACAGAGGAAGACATATGGGATAGGAGTACTACTACTTCATGACATACATAGAAAATTGGCTAACATTTTAAGTCAAAAAACAACAGGAATTTTTCTGGTGGACAAATCATAAACCAACTAGAATTTGTCCGATTGACAACAAAATGAGGATAAACAATTATAACATATGAGCGTAACATTTGAAATCATAAACAAACTAGAATCTGTCTGGTGGGCAGTAAAAAAGAGACAGGAGTTTTTTGTTCTTACCCTTTAGTATCTCATTAGGCTTAAGCATTGCGGTGTTGCGGCTATTAAAGTTACATAAACAAACAGATCTTTCACCTTCTAGCCAGGTATTCAACAATTTAATCCCATCCCAATTTAACAAATCAAAATAAACCCTAATTTCAAAGTAATTTCATAAAAATAAAATAAACCCTAGTTCAAAAAAGTGCCTACAATCGAAAAATCGACAGTGTCTCACTTATTCTTGATCCATTTTTTAGTTTAGTTCAAAGTTCACGCCCACATATAACTTATCGAAGAAAGCTTAAAAACCACGCGAATTTTTTCCCCCGTAATTTTCCTTTCGTCAGAGAAAAAAAGAGGGAGGAGTGAGAGACGAGAAGTGACTCACTAGCTTTGGCTTTATCGGAGGAGAGCAGCTTGGGACAATTTCTAAACATCTCCGAAAGTGACCGTCGCCATTTTCAAAAATTGGAGCGCCGGAGCGAAATTTCAGTGATTAAAAGTTAGAGAGAAGCTAGGATCGATCGGAGCGGAGTTGGGGAGCGGGCTGTGTGTGTTAGTGTGTGTGCGTGAGAAGAAAGCGAGGGAATCAGTGGAGCGGACTGTGTGTGTGAGTGTGAGTGTGAGTGAGTGTGTGCGTGACAAGAAAGCGAGGGAATGAAGGGGGAGCGAGGAGGTATAAGAAGGAGGGTTTACGACCGTTGGGTCAAAGCCGGTGTTTATCGGTCAATTCCTAGTCTTAGCCCTCCAACGGGCCCATTACATTTCAAACGTCCCACGGCCCAAATAAATTGGTGAATTTGACGGCCCATATACTTTGGTCCATTAATCTCTATAAAGCTAGTCTTACTCATTTTTCCTAGAATCTCTCTCGAGTAAACTGCTTTTCTGCCCCTCGTACTATGACTCCAACATCAATTTGACACCCGTACTGTTGAAGCAACAAATGTATGATGCTTATAATAGTTTTATTAGCAAAATTAATCAAT
Source organism: Campanula takesimana (assembly GCA_026119855.1). NCBI lineage: Eukaryota > Viridiplantae > Streptophyta > Magnoliopsida > Asterales > Campanulaceae > Campanula > Campanula takesimana. The sequence goes on from JAOWBW010000343.1 coordinate 475,071, forward strand.
TTACAATTTAATCGTTAATTATTTCTAACACGTGTTATGTTTTCTAACGGACGTTAATTTATTTTAACAAATGTTTATAATTTAACCAAAGTTAGAATTAAACTTTACAAATGTTGGGTTGGAACCAAATATTTATTAGGGTTAATTGCAATTTGGTTACCTGAGTTTTATAAAATTCTGCGATCGGTTACTGAATTTGTCAAAGTTGCGATTGGGTTCCTGAATTTGCTGAACCGGAGCAATCTGGTGTAAAATCCGTTAACTTGTTAAAATTCTAACAAAGTCGTCACATATGCCAAACATGTGACATTTAACTGAGGTCAAAATTGTCTTTTCTTAACCAAATTGCAATTAACCCTTCGTTGTCTTTTCTCATCTCCGGCCAAGATTGTCTTCTCTGATCAGAAGCCATTGCCACAGTCCGCCTTCGTCTCCCCTTGCTCCGGCGTTCTTCTAGTGTCGACATCGATCGCCGTGAGTCTTTTTGTTGTCCCCGCCACCAATCCCTCTCCATTCTCGCCGGTCAACAAACACCGCAGATCCAGCAACCCCATCCAGACGACTGCAACTTCTCTGTTTCATCCAGGCTGTCGTACGTCGGGTGAATTTTGTGCAATTCAACCCAAGATTTTGTTCACCTGGGCAATTCTAGTCACCACTATGCTGCGAAATCCCAAGGTACAATCTCAATTCAGTCAACAATAGTGGAATTAAGCACTTGAATTTTCTGTTGAGATTTGGTCCTGGTGGTGGTGATTGTGAATTATTGTTGGGAAATTCTAGTTGGGTTTGATATTTCGGAGAAAATCGATTTGGTCCCGGTGGTGGTGATTGTGAATGCCGATGGAATCTTTGTTTTGGGCGATGAGGGAAAGAGGGAGGGACTTTGAGGGTTCGGATTTGATGAGGTTTTTGAGGCTGAGCATGGGTTTGAGGTCTCGTTCTTTGTCGACGGCGTGGTCGAGGGCTCGGTCACGAACCCAGTTGATGGTGGCGACATCGAGGAAGGTACGGCGGCTCTGGTGGTGGCGGTGGTGATCTGGGTTTGATGATAGCGAAGGTGGTGGTGGGTAGATGGTGGCGGTAGGATGATGGTGGTTGTTTTGGGAGGGGGGTTAGGCTAGAGGTTGAAGATGAAGCATATTTATATTTCGACCCCTAATCTTTTATTTTTAACACTTGAAACTAAAATATTTGTAAGTGAGATTCATTTACGAGTGGGAATGACATATTTTCCCTCAATAAAAGTCACATGTTTCAATAAAAGTCACATGTTTCGCACATGATATACATTTCGTTATTTTTTTACTAGCTAACGAGTTTTACACCTGATTGCTCCGATTCAGCAAACTCAGGAACCGGATCGCAACTTTGACAAATTTAATAACCAATTGCAGAATTTTGTAAAACTCAGGTAACTAAATTGCAATTAACCCTATTTATTATTTAGAGTGTAAGGGGGCACAATGTTAATTATTAAACTTATAGCCCTAATATCACGATCTCTCCCACTCAGCCCCATTTCAGTCACTCCCTACGCTTCCCTTTGCTTACCCTCAGCCTCCACAGTCGGCCGCCACCCTCCCTCGCCACCCCCATCTTTCCAGGCCGCCACTCCTCTTTTTGAATACCGCCGTAGCCCGCTCATATGCCGCCGCCGCAGCTTCCCCACACCGCCCCTTCTGTTCTTTCTATGTCAACATCCGACCAATAATCTCCTTCTCCGGTAAACATCCTTCAATGGAAACAAATTTTGAAACTTTTATCGCTCTGATACCTTCTCCAAACACTAAATTAAATTAATCGAGGCCCCCAATGCAGCAATTCGAACATCCGGATTCACACCCTGTCGCCAAACACCCGGAAAACACCGAATGCTAAGTATCTGGATACGAAACTAGGGTTTCCCGGATATGCAGCCAATTGAGCGAAAATCAGTATGGCAAGAGCTCCGGCCACCCATTTTTGGGACAACGCAGGCGGTGAGCTCTAAGACGGTATCGCAAAGCTTCTTGGTAATGGTTTTGGTGGATTAATTGATGATAGGTTGAAGAGCGTTGACTTGATGGTTGACTGTGTGAAAGGGGAGAGAGATGGGTAGAGATATGATGCTTGTAATTTACCATTTAAATTGGTTTTTCCTCTTCTATATGTTATCTGAAGTATTTTTCTGGGATTTTCAAAAATTTTGACCTGGTATATGGCGAGGTGCTGTGGTGAGGTGCTTGCCGGTGGTGGTAAAATAATGTTGGTGATGGTGGTTGTTGAGTGTTTACTATTTAACGGATAATTTGACAAACATATAAGAAGGGTGTCAAATAGGATGGGCAATGACTAAAACGAACATAAAAAAAAACGAGTCAATGAATGATGTATGTAAAAAGGTCTATATGTTTCCGTTAAGTTATTTATCTTCGTTAAAATAAATTAATGCCCGTTAAAAAAATTTAACAACTGAATAGTAAATTGGTTAATTTTGCTAATAAAACTATAGTACGCATCGTACTTTTGTTGTTTCAACAGTACGGGTGTCAAATTGATGTTGGAGCCATAGTACAAGGGGCAGAAAAGCAGTTTATTCAATCTCTCTCCCTCTTGCTCTTGTCTTTTGAAAAATTTGTTCAATTTCGATTTTTTTTTTTTATTTTTTTTCTATAAATTTTGATCAAACATCAGTGTCAATCACAATAAAATTATATAATTTTTTATTAATAAATCACCTAATGATTTATCAATTACAATTTTTTATAATTTCACTAAAATGATTAGATAAATATCAATGTTTGGTTAAAGTTTATTATATTGACTATAAAAAATCAAAATGAGACAAATTTTTCGGAACATAAAAAGTGGTATCTAGTTTGAGGTTCTTACTTTATTTTATTTTTCTGTTTATCTCTCACATTGAGATTTTAGTTGCTTTATTTCATAAGTGAGAAAATACGAACAATATTTTTGACAACCTTATTTAAGGCTTACGCCAGGAGTAAGCGGAGAATGCATCCGCTTAAGGCCCTAAAAAATTATGCGATTTTAAGGCTCCAAATTTCTTTACATCTTTACTATTTGTAAAACTTTGGAAATAATTGATAAAGTGTTCACTTAAAATGTAAATCTCACTCTCAAATAATCATACTCATAACTATTTCCCTACTCATAACACTCTTGAATTATCAATACTCATTCTTTAATTCTCATTATGAATGAAAATAGTGCAACATTATTATGGAACAGATGGAGTGTATTTTATCGTAAAAGAAAATAGTGCGGCAAAATTACACTAAAACTATTATTTTACATTTTAATAGTATTAATATAGAGTAATTAATTCTTATAAAAAGATTTAATTGTTATGTAGACATATTAGATAACTGAGAAGTTAGGTTTTTTTTTTTTTTTACAAATGAATTATGGCTAATAATTCATGATACTATAGTCAACTTAATGAGAATCTCAAAAATTGGTATTGATAGTATTTATAATAATATATCAGTAACAAAGTATAATTGTTTATTAAGAGAATTAAAAGTAACCTAAATTATTGATATAAGTTTCTTCGTAATAACAATGGAAAAAAGGAAACTGATTTTTCGAAACACGAGTTTAACGTATGAAAGGGAAATTGAACTCCTTATGTTTTTGTGTTTTGAAAGAAATCTCGACATTCTTGTGAAGGCTATAACTAAATAACTAGGATGTCATTTGTTAAGGAGACTGATTTTTTGAAACATGAGTTTAACGTATGAAAGGGAAATTGAACTCCTTATGTTTTTTTTTTTTTTTTTTTTTTGAAATAAATCTCGACATTCTTGTGAAGGCTATAACTATATAACTAGAATGTCATTGTTAGAAAATTCGGTACTTAAACAATCTTGAATTCAGATTACAATTGAAAGAGACCAGTAACAAGTAGGGCATTGGACTCTAGGGCCCCCAGTTCCAACTTTTATTCTAAATAAGGACCCAACAGATCATTAATACCAGAGACACCCCTCGCTTGCAAAAAGACTGAACTGCCCTCTTATAACTAACATATAAGAGTCATTTTTCCCACTTTTAAGAAAAATATATAATATTATTCGGTCAAATCCCGGTCAAACTCTTATAACTGACATATAAGACCAATAATTAACATATAAGAGTAAAAAACAAATTCAGTTTTTTCAACTTTTTTTAAAAAAAATAATATTATTTGGTCAAATCCTGATCAAACTCTTATAAATGACATATAAAAAACAACAATGAACATATAAGAGTAAAAAAAAATCACCTTTTTCAACTTTTAAGAAAAAAATATAATATTATTCAGTCAAATCACAGTCAAACTCTTATAACTGACATATAAGATCAATAATAAGAGTCAATTGTTTTTCAATTTTTTCAACTTTTAAGAAAAAAATATAATATTATTTAGTCAATTCCCAGTCAAACTCTTATAACTAACTTATAAGGCCAGTAATTAACATATAGGAGTCAGTTTTTTTTTCACTTTATTCACTATTAGGGAAAAAATATAATATTATTCGGTCACATCCCCGTCAAACTCTTATAACTGACATATAAAACTAATAATTAACATATACGAGTCAAAAAAAAATTCTTCACCTTTTTCAACTTTTAAGAAAAATATATAATATTATTCGGTCAAATCCCGATCAAACTGTTATAAATGACATATAAGAGTCAAAAAGAATCACTTTTTTCAACGTTTAAGAAAAAAATACAGTATAATATTATTCGGTCAAATCCCGATCATACTCTTATAAATGACATATAAGACCAATAATTAACATATACGAGTCAATTTTTTTCAATTTTTTCAACTTTTAAGGAAAAAATATAACATTATTCGGTCAAATCCTGGTCAAACTCTTATAACTGACATATAAGACCAATAATTAACATATAAGAGTAAAAAAAAATTCACTTTATTCAAATTTTAAGAAAAAATAATAATATTATTTGGCCCCCGGTCATACTCTTATAAATGACATATAAGACCAATAATTAACATATACGAGTCAATTTTTTTTCACTTTTTTCAACTTTACAGAAAAATATTAATATTATTCGGTCAAATCCATCAAACTCTTGTAACTGACATATAAGACAAATAATTAACATACACGAGTCAATTTTTTCACTTTTTTTTTCAATTTATTTTTAAAAGTTAACATTGTTTGGTAAAATTTGGTCAAATACAGCCAAACTCTTATAGTTGGTGTATAAAGACCAATTTTTTTTCTTATGATTGAAGTACAAGAGTCGTTAGCAATAAACTCTTATAATTGGTGTATAAAGATCAATTCTCTTCTTATGATTGAAGTACAAGAGCCGTTAGCAATACTCTTATAAATATTAATATTATTCGGTCAAATCCATCAAACTCTTATAACTGGCATATAAGACAAATAATTAACATACACGAGTCAATTTTTTCACTTTTTTTTTTCAATTTATTTTTAAAAGTTAACATTGTTTGGTAAAATTTGGTCAAATACAGCCAAACTCTTATAGTTGGTGTATAAAGACCAATTTTTTTCTTATGATTGAAGTACAAGAGTCGTTAGCAATAAACTCATAATTGGTGTATAAAGATCAATTCTCTTCTTATGATTGAAGTACAAGAGTCGTTTGCAATACTCTTATAGTTGGTGTATAAAGACCATTTTTTTTAAAAAGTTGACTCAATAACAAAAACCAACTTAGGTAACTAAATACTTTACTTGATTGATAATCTCTCAATCTCCTAACATATTTTTTTTTCTCAAACTGCCACAAATGGAGAAATAATTTCCCTAAATGTTTTGATGAAAAAAATTAATCAAAATGTTCTATATTCTCAAATTTTCTATTACTAATAGCGAATTCAGAGATTTGTAACTCTAAATTCGTTGTTAGCAATAACAAATGCAATTTTCTCATACTCCCTCTGTCCCATAAAGATAGTCATTTCTTTTTTCGTTGTTATCACGAATGAACTTTGAGCAACAATTTATGCTACTTTTAGTTTTCCTAATAAAAATTTACAATTTGTTATTGATACACTATTATATATACTATCAATAGCAATTTTTAGATATTCATTAGGATAATTAAGAGTAGCCTAAATTATTGCTCAAAGTTCATTCGTGATAACAAGGAAAAAAGAGGTACTATCTTTCTGGGACAGAGGGAGTATTATTTATGTTTGTCTCAGTAGAACCTTAATGGAAGAGAATACAATTTGCTGCTAGTAATTTAAAAAAACACTCTATCCGGTCACAAATATAAGCAAAAGTAACTAAAATCACACTTATTAAGAAAGTAGTTAAATTTAGTTAATTGTCTTGATTCTATAATAAAAATATATTAAAATTACTAATATATCCTCATATTAAATGTGTAATAAATGTACACTTGTATTTGAAAATGAGTAATTAATTAAGGGTATTTTTGGTAAAAGAATATTAAATACAATTACATTTAATGTGTTCTGTATTGAAACCCAACTTTTTTTTGCTTATATTTAGGTCCAAAAAAAGCTCAACTTTTTTGCTTATATTTGTGTCCGGGGGAGTATATGTTAAAGCTATAAACATATAAGAAAGTGTGAACAAGAATCACTTACTCAACCATAATTATAATTATTTTTTTCGAATGGAACCAAATAATTATAGAAGATGGTGTGAACCTAGCCCAGGTTGATCAAGCCCAATAATCGTACAAGAATAATCTGATAGTTTTGATTCGGCTTGGTTCAATAGATGAAACCTTGACCTAATGCTAGATCTGGGAAGAGAGAAGTAGGATAAGATGAATGGTGTTGGAGAAGGAGACAGCCGTCGCCGTCGCCGTTTGCCGTGGAAGGATTGATGGAGGTTGGCCGGTGACGGAGAAGATGGGGGCGCCGACAATGGAGGGAGCGCCTATAGTGAGTGAGAGAACAACCGTGTGTGTGTCGTGAGTGAGTGAGGGGAGAGAGGGAGGTTAGGGTTTTATTTTGGGGCGGGGTAGTTTAGGTATTTAGTCTTTTTTTTTACTGATCAATGGAGTTGAGGGGTGTATGTGGAATTAGCATTTTATAAAAACTCCTTATCTGAGATTTGGAAAGAGCCTCTCCTTAAAATAGAATATCATTTGGGTTGGGAGGGCCCTGATGAATGAGTTTTTACTCATTCTATTGGGTACTTTTAGGCTTAATTATTGCTTTGTTCTCAAGCTTTTGTTATTTGATTAGGTTCTTTTTGTGTTTTTGTTGTGTAGGGTGGTTATGTGCTCAATTTAGAGAAATGGGGATGAAAAAGAGCTTAATTGATCGAAGTTGGGAAGGCCAGTGACTGTTGTGAAAACTGCAATAAACTGGAAATCTAGGGACTAAACTGCAAAATCATGAAACTTCAGGGACTAAAATGCAATTTCAGAATTCAGCCCCATTTGAGCCGAAAATCAGCTACAAGCAGAAGACTTAGATTATTTTTAGTTTTCTTTTTATTTTAGGATTTTGATTTTATTAGTTTCCTTTTTCTTTTGATTTCCTTTTTCTTTTAGAATTCCTTTTTAGTTTAGGTTTTAGATTTAATTTTTCCTATAAATACTAGACTAGGTTTTTAGTATTTTTCATCAATTATGTAGCTAGTAAATACTTTGTAAGGTTTGCAAGGTTGGGGAGATTGTTCTTTGTCTATGAAGAACAATTTAACCAATTATGAATTGGAGGTAACTTTTTTTTATCTATTATATGCTTTAATATAATTTTTGTATTCTTTCTCATTCTTGTTCATTAAAATATTCTCCATGCTAAATTCTTTAGTTTCAATTATATGTTAAGATATAAATTGACTTTAGAAATATTGGGTATTTATTGCTACACTAGCGTGGGTGATAATACGCTGACTATTGTTTTAATGATTAAATTCAATTGAGGACCTAGCGGAAGTCAAAAGGATTTAGGTTCATGTGTTCTTGAGTGCTTCATGAATTTCTTGCATGTTGTATAGACCTAGCGGAAAGTATTAACATAAAGGAAATAATAGGATTGCAATCCGGCGACCGAACCGTCCCAATTCTTACATAAGTGAACGAATCCATGAATTGAGATTGATAACTTGATTTTTATCATAGCATAGGGGATATGATTGTGAATCTATATTCTGCAAATCTTATCATTTATATGCTAGTCATATTGATCATCTCTCTTATTTTATTATCTTTTATTTTATTGTTTTTAAAATAGTTAACTAACTTAGAATTAATCCAAGTCTCTGTGGTTCGACCCTTGTGTTTGCATATTGCTATGACGATAGCTCGTGCACTTGCGAGGTATTATAATTTTGTCTATCAAGTTTTTGGCGCCGTTGCGGGGGACTTGCGCTTTAATTCTAGTTATTTGACTATTTGTTTATTTTTCTAAAAAAAAATATCTTGGCCAAGATGAAAAAAAAAATAAAAAAATAAATTATTTAGTTTTTGTTTCGTGTCATCCGAAAGGATCTCCTTGAGTTTGTGGGTTTATAGAGGAGTGTAAATAGTGTCACCCTCCAAAAAGATTTTTATTTTTTAGTTTTTTTTCAAAGTGCCTCCAATTCGTCTACCTTGCAAATTTTTTTTGTTTTTTATCTTTTTTATTTTAGTTTTTAGTTTTATTTTATTCTTGAAAGATATTATGCTTGTGGTATTATTCTTTTGTTGCAGTTTCAGAAGACATCGGATTGGGACAACATTGAGAAGAAAAACAGTGAGCCGTGATCAAACTGCAAGGACGCGTGAAATAGAGGGAGCGGGTGTTGTTGGGAGTTTAAAAAAAAAAAAAAAAAAAAAAAAATCAAAATCAGGTCAGGAAAGAGGATCCCTAGCCCGACATCATCTCTTTCTCCCTCTCTCGCATTCACCCACAAAAACTCACCATAACCTCTGCAATTCTCATCCCTCTCCGATCCTCCATTGTCGTCACTGCTCCGACTACGATTCCCCAGTCTCTCCAAATTCCGAACACCACCTCTCCAAATCCGGCCACACTCTCTCTCTCTTTCTCACCGGGCATGCCTCTCCTCCCGATCTTCTCCTTCAAATATATATATATATATATATTTGAAATCCTAAACCACCTAATTCAATTGTAGCCAGCATGGGGAATCGAAACCAAGACCTCTACAACGGAGAGACGTAAACCTGCGCAACAAACATTTTGAGTAAATAATAGTCAATCTAAACTATCCCACAAAATTAGAAAAAGAAAGTAAAAAAAATAAAAATAACAATGTCCGAATTCGGTTCAACAGTTCAACCCCCCCTCCCCAATCTTCCCCCATCTCACCCCAACACTCTCTGCTATCCATCTTCTATTATTCCGTTCTTCATCTCGTAATTGAACGCCACCTTAACTCGCCCCTTCCATGTCCGACGCGCCACCAATGTTCGCTCCTCCGCCTATTTTTTCTGTCGCTCCCCCTTCTCTCTAACCTTCCCAGAATCTGCACTCCTCTTAATTTGGGTTAATTTAAATGGCTTAGTTTTGAAATCATCTCTATATTCGACAAATCCTTGATTAAATTCTGACCTCTGGGTGTATTTCGTCAATGTGTTGAGTAATTACATGCGATTTCCAGATTTCTTTTTTCATACCTTGAGCTAAGGATGTGATTTGAATTTGAACTCACTTTGATGATGGGTGTAATACATTTTTGGATGGGAATTCGTATCCAGTTTGTGAGAGACGGGTATCCTTTTATTGGGGATTTATATTGTAGAAGGAATTTGTCTGATTTGTGGTGGTGGCCGGGTTTGGGATGTGGTGGGGGCGCTTATTGACGGGTGAGGATGGTGAGGCTAGGTGGAGATGTTATGGCCTTACGAATTGACATTAATTCCCTTCTTTTTTCAAGAAAAAAAAGATAAAAAGAGCCCTCACATGCCATACAACTGACCAATTATCGTTAAGATTCTAACGTCGTTAGGTGTCAGGGTGGAAAGTGGGATGGAAGGTTAATTAAGTGTTACTCTGGGACAAAATTTGATCGAGGGTGCAAAGTGAGATTGGGTGGATACTTTAGGGGGTTAAACGTATTTTGGCCAAAAAACTCCCTGCTATGCAAACTCTGAGGTATTCTCTTCAATTCAGTCCTTAGCCATGCATGCACGAGGGTGGTGCTCACAATCTAGTATGTTAAGGATATTTCATTAAAAAAAAAAAAAGAATTAACAGCGAGACTACAATATGGAAGGATCGTTTTCAATTCACGAACACAATAGACAAATTTTCCTACAATATCTAGCCTTTGGTTGAGGGGTGACCCTACAAAATTCCTGAAGTGAACCAGTTAGATGAAGTTGGAGGGAGGAGTATATGAAAAAATTGCAATTATTAGGACCACGCATGGAACATGCTGAAATTTAAATTGTACTGAAACCATAACCAGCATCCAGGACAGTTCTATATAGGGACGGAGGCTCAAAACGTGAGATGATGAATGGCCTTGTACAAAGGCACAAGTATGAATATATGTTTTCTACCAATGGGAGAAGGAGCAGACATAAGTGGGGACCATGGAGGCATAAGACATCAGATATAGATAGAATGAAGCAAAACAGCTCATGAAACTAGGAGGGAGGGAGGGAGGGAGGGAGGGAGGGAGGGAGGGAGGGATGGGGGGGGGGGAGAGAAATAGAGAGAGAGAGAGAGATAAATGTGTCCATTGAAATATTGCAACGGAGGATCATACCAGCGTCCTGCATTGTTTTGGAAAGCAGTATTTGATGGATCCAGGTAGACACCGCTTGCCATCATCCACACATTCAATCTCAGGACACTACTCCACAAGTCTGGCCATTCTTGAGAAGAGAAGTACTTAGTGCAGCTGTGCTTGTACCATATCCTCGGCTGGGCAAATCCCGGTACCTGCATGCCCCTCCTCGCATATTTATAGTTGACCAACATATCAGTACTTATAGTTCTATAATATGGTTATGGATATGGAAAAAGTGCCTGCTAGAGAAATTGTTGCTGTATTTACCCATTGTCCCGGAAGCTGCCAGTTTCTCCAGAAGCTATCAGCTTTACCATAGAAGGTAGAATCATAGTTACCAGGAACGTCATACCCTCTAGTTCACCGTCCCGGGACACGCGTCCCGGAACGCGGTACGTTTACGACCCAGTTCGCTCGGGAACGGCGGTTGGTTCGCTCAAAACCACGTTCCAGAAATTAAAGAGTAAAGGTTAAAACTGACCTTCTATTCTTTGGTCGACGCCCTTTGAATCTCATTTGGACTTCGAGTTCCCGAGGAAACAGCCTATCAGATGTTGAATTGAGGTCGAAGATGTTGAATTGAAGTCTAATACTTCTGATCGTTGCTGGGAATGGAGTCGCCGCTGATATATTTTCATTCCCATGTTCGATCTGGACTTCAAGAAGACTTAGGGTTCTGAAAGAGAGTCGAATTGTCCACTAAAAATCAGATTCGTGTCTGATATGGAATGAGAATGAGGAGACGGCATGATGAAGAAGAAGAATCGTGAACGACTACGAAGAAGAGAGGACTTCGCGACTGGAAAGGAGAATGCGTATGCAATGGATACGGAGAGGTGAAGAAGAGAGAAGTCCAAATTGATTTAGACTTCTTAAATTCAATACTAACTACACCCATCCTTTTTCCGGAAAGCTGTACGCATAAACAACCCATATTATTAAAAGTAGTACTCCAATTTATGGTACTGTACAATGAGTCCAAGCATAAAATTGAATTGATATTTAGTATTATAAAGTTAATTAGTTTACTTTTATGTTATTTGACATTTTGTCAATTTATTTCAAAATATATGTTTGTGTGTGTGTATATGATTGGCGACCCAAATTACTTTAAAGAATAACGTACCACGTTCCCAATAAAACCGTACCACGTTCCCAATTGGCGTACCAACTAATCCTACCCCCAGCGTTCCCAAAATTTTCTAAGTCACGTTCCTCGTTCCCGTCCCCGTCCCGCGTCCCAAAACGTCCCCGTTCCTGGTAACTATGGGTAGAATCATAACATGACACCTAAAAATGTGTTTTGAGGCTTGTTCAACTCATCCCAAATGAGTTGAACAAGACAAAATTTTATGACATAGTTGTATACTTGTATTCCATTTCTTCTAGTCATCCATAAAAGAAAATGAAAAGGAAATCAGTGATGTGGCAAGGACATACTATATCCCAAGCTGCTTCCTCTAGTGGTTTCCACAATCAATTGCTTCAAGATTGCCAGTTCCGCTTTTCACTCTGTTACCTGCATGCAAATGGTAACAGTAAAAACCTGACTAATAATAATAAATATAATTTGATTTCCAAGGCCAATAATATGTAGTGCAAAAGAAGTTAATGCTACGTGACCTCCAATTTGCTTTTTAAATAAACAAAGTCAATAGGGAATTATGTTAAAACAATTTTGACGCATAAGCTTTGCAAGCAAGTTAAAACAAGGAACTTGTCCCCTTCAATGCCAGGTGATACAATTGAAACTTCTTTGACAAACTACACTACTAGCTCCATAGCTCTGATGTTTAAGTTGAAAGATCCATAAGGAAATTGCAAGTGGATTAACGTAACAATTTCAACAAGCACAATACCTGTGATAGACTATAGAGAACAAACGTAGCACTAAATGATACTTGCAGATGGCATGTCCAAGTCAGATACATACCTTTGCAGCAATAGTTCGTAAAATCAAGCAACTGTGGACCAATCTTTTCCTCCATTACGAGAGAGAGAGAGAGAGAGAGAGAGAGAGAGAGAGAGCTCCTGAAAAACAATTCAAAGAAAAAAGAAGAAGCTATATAAAGCATGCATAAGATATTTATAATGCTAATATTAAAAATAAAAAAAGAAGCTATATAAAGCATGCATAAGATAAGAAAGATGGATTTTACTACATACACATCCATTTCAGGCATTTCAACATACATAAAGCATGCATCAAAACTGTGGCAACTGCAATAACTGAAGAGAAGATTTACCACTATCCGCACATTCCACATCAGCACCAAACTTCTTGAAGTCCCCAGCACCAACTCTACGGCTCACCCTATTATCATCAAGCACAAGAGGGAGGGTACCAATAATTTCCTCTTGGTACTTCTCAGTGTTTGGAGTAGAAAGTAGGTACGGGCAATAGTAGCTTTGTGGGAAGTGGCAGGTGATTTTTAATTGACAGCGTTGACGATGGCGATAGATACGGAATTGCCTCCAGGTAGGACTCAGATCCCCTACGCACACATGAAATGTGTGCTATTTTCCATCATCAATCTTTTTCTTCTTTCAAAGAAAGTGCACCACGTGATAACATTTAATCTTGTTCATTTTTATTTTTTTCAGAAAGACCAATGCAACAGTGCAAACTGCAACCCCTTTAAAAATGTTTAATGTAGATGACAAATCAAATGTACCAATGAGCCTTGGCTCAAAGGTGACATATGTTTCACAAAGTGCAAAACCTTGTCAATGTCAAATTGTCAACATTATCAAAGACAAGCATAGCATGAGGATAGTAGGAGAAACGTATCATTCTTAGCATATACTACAAAATCATACGATTAACAATGCGCATATCCAAGGCTTATTATTCAGAACTCTCTCCCTCTCTCTACAAAAACACGCCATTCTAGCCACATAATACCTTCACAAGTTGAGCTACAACACTCATGACCTTGCTTCTTGAGTACGCTAGGAGGGAGCACGGCATCTCTATACACTTCACCCAACTCGAGGCAGGTACTGGCATTGAACAGTAAATACACAAATAACTTTCTTTTTTATCTATTATTTAGAATGCAGAAAGTTGATGTCAACCAGTCATGACTTACAGAGATGCCAATTCGGACATTTTATGTTCTGCAGTACATCAGCAAGGCAGTAGCACTTTCCATCGTGCCATCAACAAATGGTGATTCCTACAATAAGAAATGGCAAGCAATTTATATTTCAACCTCAAGCTGAATCTACCATCAATATTGGGAAACAGTTTAACAACTAGCATTGTCATTAAAGCCTAGCCATTCTATTTCAAACTGAAAACTGAAACTTTTTCTATCAAACAATAAGAGAAAACGTGGAAACAGCTGAAATTTGAATTGTCGCAAAACCATAACAAATAAACAGGACAGTTTTATAGATGAACATCATTTTCTTAATTTACGTATTTAGTAAATGTTCACTTTAATAGGGACGGTGGGAGTAATGTCCATATTGTACCATTGAGTCGCTAGAGACAAAGGCATCAGATTTAATGAAATAAAGCAAAAGGATCCTTGCAATTAAGATGGGAGGGAGAGAGAGAGAGGTTTTGGTCATCAGTTGAAAATGTAAAATGTACCAAGGAATAATCACCCAACACCACCAATTGGGCCCTTTATGACATGACACTTAAATGTGTCCATTGGAAGAGAGATTGGGGCATTTTGCTTCGTATCCAACGCTTCAGCTAGATCTGCCATGCATTCAAAATATCCAGTAAGATCGTCCTGAAGGAGATAAACAAGAGAAACATTTACGCCAATATTCATTATATCAAAGTAAATTGCGTTCATTTCATGTCAGCGTGTCATCCAAAACAGAAAATGGAAACAATAATAATTTGTGAGGTGCCGAAGACATACCATATCCCAGGTTGCTTCATCTATGAGTCTTACACAATCATTTGCTTCGTATTTTGCCAGTTCTGTCTTTCGCTCTGTTACCTGCACGCAAACAGAAAGAGTAAATACTTCATTGATCTTATTACTACAAAAGAGGTCTACAATGCTTGGTAGTATTCAAAATGGAAAATCTTCAATGCAATGGGGGTATATGCGATATCAAAACTTGTCACCTCCTAATGCGAAGTGATTTTAGTAAACTTAGGTCAACATTGTTCAAATCTAAAAGGAACTTCTTACAACTTCCCTGACAGGATAGAGCTTGTACTTCCATGGTTCGCGTGTTCAAATTGAAGGATACATAAGAACACGTTGATGAATGCAGTTTAAACAACCATAAAACCCATGACAGACACGACGTGAAGTAAAAAATGCAGATGTCATATCCAAATCAGAAACGTAGCTTTGCAGCAATAGCTCGCAAGAACGTTGCATGGTACGATCAAGTAGATGTGGCCAACTCCACAGCTGTTTTAGTTACAATAATTGGAATGAGCAATTATCTTAAAACTAAACTCCAGGATGCAAATCAAGCAATATATACACCCTTTATCCCAATAGAAGTATTCGTTTTTGGGCCACCTGTTGAAGACATTTCCCTTTTATGGTTCCTGTAAGAAATGGACAAAACTAACCTTTTCCGATCTAGTTTGAATTAAATCAAATACTGAGGGGTAATTTAGATAATTGGTCAACAGTATACCCTTTATATTGTTTTGTATTATACTACTCTTCTATTGAGATGGAGGGAGTACAATTAAAATGTCTATACACATCGTGAATAGAATATATCTACAGGCAGGTTATGCCTGAATAATCAAATTTTATACGGGTGCTATAGAACTGTTCCTATAACCTGGAAGCGGTTTGTAGCATGAAAAAGAGAAGTTATTTTTTAATGAAAATAGCACAGAAATTAAAAGGTGAAATATGTTTCACAAGGTACAAAGCCTTGTCAATGTCAACATCGTCAAAGACCACTATCGGAATCTTTCCACCAAGCTCGAGCGTAACAGGCTGCAAAATAAGCATAGCATGCGGATACTGTAGGAAATGTAGCATTTAAAGCATACTATGATAGTATCTATGGTTAAAAGACAGAAACTTGTTCAAACATATACAGCTTGAAATAATAAAATGAACCTTGTCAACACGGGGATGTGACACCAGCTTCTGGACCAAATCCGGTCAGAATATAGAGTACCCCAGGACGACCCTGACCTCTCTACAGACTTTACCCACTGGCGGGTACGGCATTGATGGTAACTAATAAATACTCCCTCCGTCCCACCACAAGTGAGACTAATTTCCTTTTCAGTCCGTTCCACCACAAGTGAGACTGCCCAAAATGGAAATGTTTTAATATATTTATATTCAACCAAACCCACCATTTAACCCCACTCATTCTCTCTCTTCATTTTCTACCACACATATACTACGCTTTTCTTAATTAGTGTGCCCCACAAGTTGGTCTCACTTGTGGTGGGACGGAGGGAGTATATGGAAAATCTGCAATCATTAAGAATGCAGAGACGAGATATGGACTGATGATGACTTACAGAAACCAATTCAGATAGCTTAAGTCTTGCAGCACATCCCCCCAACCAAGGCAGGAACAATATTCCAGGCTGCCATCAACAAAGGGCAATTCCTACAATCTGAAATGGAAAGCAATTTATATTTCAATCTCGAACTAAATACACCATCAACATTGCCCATATTAGTGAATGCAGTTGATTAAACAACTAGAATCTTCATTAAAGTATACCCAATCAATTGAAACGGAAAGTAGAAATCTTCGATTAGTAAAAAAAGTGAACATGGAACCCGCTGAAATTTGAATTGTACTGAATAACAAGCCACCAGGACAGTTTTATAGATGAACGCCATATGTGTACAAAGGCAAAAGTGACATGATGACTGATCTTAAAACTGCGGAATCTGTAGCAAGTCTCACACGCATCAAGCAATCCAATGCTAATAAGATGTTAGAAGCTATTTCAAATGCTCATAAACCTATTGACACTAACATAGGCACGAAGGCAGTAAGAATTACTCAAATAAGCGAAATGCTAACAGACAGTGGTTAAAGTACATATATACCTATTATACCAATGGGACGAGGAGTAGAAAAAAGTGGGGAACGTGGAGACACAAGGCATCAGATATAGAAAGAATGAAGAAAAACAGCTCATGAAACTGGGAGGTGGGGGATACGGAGAGAGAGAGAGAGAGAGAGAGAGAGAAAAAGAAAAATGTACCAAGGATTTATCCACCAACAATTCCAATCGGCCCCTTAATAATATTACAATTCAATGAGTCCCTCGGAAGAGTGATAGGGCCATTTTTCTTTGCATCAAATCTTCAGCTAGATCAGAACTAGTTTAAAAACATCCAGCAACCTCATCCCGAATGAAATGAAGACAATTTTATGACAGTATTCTGTATATTAAAGTAAAAAACATACTTGTATTCGATGTCTTTTAGTCATCGGAAAAAGAAAATGGAAAGGAAATCAGTGATGTGCCGTGGACACACTCCAAGCTGCTTCTTCTAGTGGTGTTCCACAATCAATTGCTTCAAGTTTTGCCAGCTCCGCTTTCCGCTCTGTTAGCTGTTGCAAACGGAGACAGTAAAACTTGACTAACCACAACAATAATAACTGAGGCCAACAATATGTACCGCAAAAGAAATTTAGAATGCTAGGTAATCTCCAACATGCTTTTTAAATAAACAAAGTCCTTAATGAATTATGTTAGCTCTGCAAATCAAAAAACACATTCGACACAATAAGCTATGCAAGCAAATCAAAACCATGGAACCTGTCCCCCTTCAATGCCAGCTGACAGGAAAAAAACTTAGTTCTGCTGTTGCAACTTCTTTGACAGGCTACATTACTAGTTCCATTATTTTGGTGTTTAAATTGAAGGATTCACAAAGATATTGCAAGTGGATAAACATAACAATTTTAACAAGCACAATACATGTGATAGACTACAGAGAAAAACATAGCACTAGATGATACTAGTAGATGTCATTAGGGATGGCCAAACCGAACCGGAACCGGACCGGAAAAGCTCGGAACCGGAGCAAACCGGAACCGGACGAATAGGAACCGCAAGGCATCCAGGCCGGTTCAGGGTCACATATATGCCGAACCGGACCGGAACCGGAACCGGACCGAAAATCCCTTGTTTTTCAATAATTTTAAGGGGGGGGGGGACCGGAACCGTACCGGACCGGATTGTGCCAAACCGGAACCGGAACCGGGGTAAGCGCGGGCCGGTTCAGGGTCACCCTTTTGCCGAACCGGAACCGGGCCCGGAACCGGTTTTGGCCATCCCTAGATGTCATATCCAAATCAGATAAATACCTTTGCAGCAATATCTCGGAAAATTTTTGCATGGTACGATTTAGTAGATGTGGACCAGTCTTTGCCTCCATTACGAGAGAGATAGAGAGAGAGAGCTCTACGAGCAGCTTCCACAGCAGCATCAACATCTTCCACAGTAGCCAAAGGAATATCTTCTGAAAAACATTTCAAAGAAAGACAACTAAAGAAATATATGAATTCAAGTGGGTAAAACTGGATAAACTTTCAAGAAATACATGACTTCACATATTTCATTATTTGAACAAAATAATCCAAAAAACTATTTCTTATCATTATTGTAAATGGATATGTAAAGATGATCCTATGGAAATTGTAAGATAGTATGGTTTTATTGAAACACCAACTAGAGAAAAGACTGTGCAAATATGTCAGTATGAAAAACAAAAGCAACAGAAAAACATTTTACAGTGTGCATCAGGTCAAACATAAGTGTAGACAACTTGCCGCTAGGTCAATGCGGTTAATAATAATGGCAAAGATAGATAGGTCAAATTGAACTAAAATGTAGTGAAGAAACATCACCGACCATGCAACTTATTATGTAAATCATTAAACAAATTAAACTAGAACTTAGTAGGGAATCAAAATGTATTATAGAATCACAGGGTCGAGCCTACAACCTTCCTCTAAGGGGTCTGAAATCTTGATCGTCTTGGTCTCACTTAGCAAGTTTGTCTTAAAAAACTCTGATATAATGCCTTCCTGAAACAAACTTATGAAGAATAACGTTTAACTATATCTCGTTAAAAAGACGGAAGCGAATAAACACACAATCACTTGGATACTGAACAACACCCAGGTGTCCCTTTGTTTAAGATGATTACATGAGCCATGATGCAGACTAATACATGAGAATGTTACCCATCAAGTAATAGATAATTATCTGATGAAACTCAGAGGCATTAATGACGTATGCATGCGGAGTACATTCCCGAAATACTAACCCGGAAAGACAAGGACTGCAAGCTCTCCCAATCCACATTGTGCGCTCCACAGTTATCATCCTTGTTTATGTCCCTCCTGAAAACATTCACACAAGTATATATAGACCATTTCAAAAAACTAAAGAAGATGCATGCTAAAACAGAACAAATCGAGTCGTTGTAATACTACAAGTACTTAAATGATCTAGCTCCTTGCATATTTCGTCAAGAAACTGCTCTATTATAGCACTCGCATCATAAACACCCCTTCACAATTTTTGTTGTAACCTTGAATAAAAAACAAATTCCTTCTGTAAAATAATTAGAAAATACTTTAAAACCATAAAAGAAGCAAACCTGTTAAATCATCACATAATTATACAGCCTTTACACACTGATCATGTTTAGTTATCCAACAGCGCAAAAGGAACTGCTGCATAGCATCATAATCATTTATAATTAACGAATGACAACCCAAATTTGGACCATCCTTTAACAAGTATAAGTGTTGATGCACTCAATCAGTTTACTGTAATTTTTTCCCTCATCCCTGGAAAATACATGGAGAAGCTATACATGACGGCGTGATTAACAATTTCCAGAGAGTATATCAATTATAAATTACTATGACAAGAAAAAAAAACAAAGGACTACTTATCTATGTATACTTGGCATGAAAGAAGATGTGAACAGAACCTTTTATGATTTCTTTCTAAGTTCATCATAAAATCCCCAGGGAAACTATCAAGAAGTGAATGAAGCATTCAAGATGCGGCGAAACACCTCCTCTCTGGGATTCTATTGACCAACCACTGCTATCATTCAAGCTCATTCCAACTTTCTCATGTATAGAAGCGCCAGGCCTCACCAGATCAATTAAATATTAGATGACTATAGAAATTTATGGTATTTCTGACAAGTTGAACACGTGTTGAGAGAAGTCACCACAGTCCATCTGTTTCCTCATGCGAAAATGGTATTGTCTAACAGCTAAAAGGTCTCGGAGAACAAATCCATGCTTGGACTGAAAGCTTGAAACATCCTCCAGGACATTGCATATGTGATTGAGAAGTAATTTAGCAACAGATACAAGAAGCAAGCTCTGGCCTGCAAGCAGAACGAATGCAGGTTACCATTCATATCAAATGGAATACTTACTGCATCATAGCAACTTTGTTCAGTGGTATCACAAACCATAAATATCTACAGTTATATGATTGATTCCTTCACAGACGAGAAGGGTGCCAAATACCCTCTCCTTACTTCACTGTTGTACATTTACACCGCAAAGAACTAACGACTGTTGCAGACCCCCCAACTAAGCAAGCAAAGATGTGATTGACATTTAATCATACTATATTGATACCACAAAAGAAGGCGATCAAATGCATGTAGGTGACACAAAATGGTAATAAACATAACGAACTGAAAGAATCTAATACTACTATATTCAAGATGTTGCTGGCTCAAGGCCAAGTAGACAATCAACTTAACAGCATGGTCACTAAACACTGACCTGTATACTTACCATCTTCTGCACTCTACAACAACTTGAAGAGTCTTGGCAAAAACTAACTCCGGCAATCTCCGCTTGCTTGCATGTACCTCCGATGGTATACTTTGAATACCAATGGGGTAAGAAAAAGACAAGTTTCAGCAAGTTGTTCAATCTAATTAACATTCAAAAAATAAAAATAAAAAATCCTACAATCCATAGTACTCCATGGTCCCAAATGAAGAGGTGTGTTTTGACAAAACATGCAAATGAAAGAAAGAGCCAGAAACCTTTCAATTCAAGTAAGAGACAATTCTGAATACAAACTAGTCGGCAAATGACTTGATCGCAAAAAAGGCCCAAAAAAGAAAATTACTTTGAGTGGACAAAACAGAGGAAGACATATGGGAGAGGAGTACTACTACTACTTCATGATCTACATAAAAAAAAAAAATGGCTAACATTTCAAATCATAATCCAACAAGAATAGTCTGATGAAGCAAAGAGAAGATGTCTCTCTCTCTCATACAAAGAAATATTCAAGTAGAAGAAAAGTTAACTCACTGGTATCATTTGCTAGTTCCATCGCTTCCTCTTCAGTAGAAAATGTTTTTTCAGAAAGAACAGGTCCAACTACATCCTCTCTCCAAATTTTCATCTATGTAGACGTTCCCCGCCACACAAAACAGTTACTCTTAACTCTTAGCTGTTGTAAGGAACTTCCTCTTAACAGACTGCAAAAACAAGCATAGCATGCTAGGAAGCCTAGTGCACGTGAAAAAACTAGAGGACAAGCAAAAGTACAGATTGCTAATTGCATTAGATAGAGAAATGAACTAGCTATTATGAGGATGATGATGTAACATCAATGGAGTACACCAGGATGGAGACCGACCTCTTTACACACTCACCTAACTCAAGGTAGGTACTGGCATTGGACAGTAAATAATAAATACTCCCTTCGTCCCAAAATGATCTTCTCATTTGCCATGTTTCATTGTCCCAAAAAGTTCTTCTCATTTTCCACAATCTAGGCTTTAAAAGTGCACAACAATCAAAACATGGCTAGTGATGCAAGTGCTTATATCCTTAAAAAGTTTGAATAGTCAAACAGGAAGATCGTTTTGGGACGGAGGGAGTATATCAAAATTAGCTATTACTAGGAATACAAAAAGTTGATATTGATCAGTTATGAGTTACAGAGTTGCCAGTAAGGCTGGCTTAAGTTCTGCATTTGACTCTTGGTTTGCTCTGCTGCAAGATCCTTGCCAGCACATAGAATCTGTACCAAATACAGTTGCCAATCACAAAATAAGCCTTTACAACATAATTTTATTTTTTAGCTTGTATTTTTATTTTATATATTTTTAAATATTTTTAACTTCTTTTGCCATCTCCTCTTTTCTGTCTCTCTCATCGTCTTTGACGAGCCCATATGTCATTCATGTTAGCGACCTGATATCATTTTTGGACTAAGGCTTTGTTGTTGTTGTGCTAACATCAGAGGTATAAATCAATGCTGGTCTTAAAAAAGTTTGTGTTATTCCTATCGTAGCTACCTATCCTCTCATATCTGTGCAAGGAGTTTTTTTTCTTTTCTATTCACCGCATATCCTTCTTAACATTCTCTCAGCCAACTTAATAACTCATTTTCGGAACCATGTTGCTTTTCCGCTGCCCCAACATTCTACATCATGGGAATTAGCTTCTGTCCTATACCAATCACAGACAAAAAAGTAACCTCAGCAACCCAGAAACAATTTTGAAGAGATACTGATTGTTGGGATCCAGAAGTTCCATGTCCGGCCTGTAGTACGAAAAGATGGTTAAATAATAAAATGAAGTACCCAAGAACAAGAAGGGAGACTAACCTCTTTACACACGTCACCCAACTCGAGGCAGGTACTGGTATTGGACAGTAAATAATGAATATCTCGAGAAAAAATTAGGTATAATTAGGAATACAGAAAGTAGATAACGACCAATCACGACTTACAAAGATGTCAATTCGGGGGAGTTAAGTACTGCAGCACGTCCAGCAGCCAAGGCAGGAGAGCCTTTCCAAGTTGCCATCAGCGAAGGGTAATTCCTACAATATTAAATACCTTGTATTCAAAACATCCAGCAACATCGTCCTGAAGAGGATGAACAAGACTAACATTTACGCCAATTTACATAATACTAAGGTAAAATGTATTTTATTACGTGTCTGTGTCATCCGAAACATAAAATGGAAAGGTAATCAGTGAGGTGGCCACGGACGTACCATATCCCAAGCTTCCTCATCAAGGGGTTTTGTACAATCAATTGCTTCAAGTTTTGACAGTCCTGCTGTTTGCTCTGTTTTACCTGCATGCAAAAAGAAAGAGTAATACTCCCTCTGTCCCGGAAAGATTGTCCCATTTTAACTTTTCATGGTCAACATAACTTTGACCAACCATTAGTGTCAATCTTATGATCACAATGAAATTTTGAAAATTGCTATTGATAAATCTCTTACTGATTTGTCAATTACACTTTTAAGAATTTCACTTGAATGATTGGATTAACGTCAATGTTTGGTCAAAGTTCATTTTTGTTGACCATAAAAAGTCAAAGTGGGACAATCTTTCTAGGACATAGGGAGTACTTCATTAACCTTATTACTGCGAAAGAGGTTTAGAATGCTAGGTAATCTCCAGAAGAAAACATATTCAATGTGATGTTGTATGTCGAGCGAAATCAAAACTTGTGACCTCGTAATTAGGAATAACTAAAATAAAGTTAGGTCTACATAGTTCAAATCTCAAATAAATTTCTTCAATTTCTAAGACAGACTACAACTTATACTTCCATGGTTCAAATGTGTAAATTGAACGATTCACAAGGAAGGTACAAGTGGATAAACGTAACAGTTTCAACAACCAAAAACACCATGATAGATTTTATGGATACAGAATGAAAGTAAGGCAAGCTGATAGGTTTCATCATCTGTTCGACTCATGTGGAGAAGTTTTACATTACCCTTCCCGTAGTTCTCAACCAAAACCACCACATCTTTTGCCTCTCCATGGAGCTAGAGTGGAGCATGATTGCGAGCAGTCGTCTAGACAACCCCTACTTGGAAAGCCTGTCAAACAAACTAAAATGAAAAACACAGATCAAAAGTTAAAAAAATAAATCAACTTCATTGTGGTTGTATGGGTCCTCAGGAAAGAAGCAGATCTCAACCTCGATATGTGGTCATCTCTTTTCAGATCATTGTTAAGAACAGGTCATTTGCTAGTTCAATCGCTTCACCTATCTATCTATATATATCCTTGAAAACAAAAAACATACCATTTAGCCTCAATTTCCAGCTTTGCAAATAGATATTTAATCATTTGAAGCAACAACAAAATAGAAACACGTGATCAAAATATACAAAAAAGAAAAAAAAATCCCCTGAAAGACAAGACATCATTCACGGGCATCTTTTTGGAACACGCATTTCAATGGTAACTTACCACAACCATTTCTTTTCATGAGCCAAAAACAACTGCATTCTCCCTCCTGGCTCGTTTTTCAGATTTGGCGCTTTATAAGTAGTCATGCATGCCTGAAAAAGTTAACTCAGCACCTTTTACGAGTGTTTGGTGATTTTTTCTAATTAAAACATGCTGGCTTCATGATTTTCTTTACAAGCATAACGAAAAACTTGCAATATCATTTTAAAACATCACATTGATATTACGCACCGAAGAGGTAGTATAAACAAAACCACATGAATTATGAAAAAGAAAATTCTTATTTTCATATGAGCCTTTCAAAGAAAAGAAAAATATTACAATATAATCTGCAAAAAGGAATCAGAAATTACTTATGAACGCGGAGTACATTCCTGAAATACTAACCCGGTAAAAGACAAGGGCTGCAAGGTCCGCCAATCCACATTGTGTGCTCCACACTTATCATCCCTGTTTGTAACCTTGAATACTAAACAAATGCCTTCTGCAAAATAATTTATAAAAACATTAGAACCGTAAAAGAAATCAACCCTGTCAAATTATTGCATGATTAAACAGCCGTTACGCACTGATCATGGGTAGCTATCCAACAGTGAAAAAGGAACTGTTGCACTGCATCAGGTATAATTAACAATTAACAACCCAATGGACCATTCTGTAACAAGTATGTGTTGTTGTTACACTCAATCAGTTTATGGTAAATTTTTCCCTAAGCCCTGGAAGATACAGGGAGAATATACATTACTGCGTGATTAATAATTTCCTAAGAGTATATCAACTACAGATTACTCTAACAAGTAAAAAAACAAAGGACTACTAGTCTATGTTTACCTGGAATGAAAGAAGATACGAACAGAACCTTTTATGATGTCTTCTCTAAGTTCATCAGGAGATCCGCAAGTTGAAACATATTCCTGACAAGTTGAAACATGTGTGGTCCAAGATGTTGATATCTAATAAGAGAACTCACCACTATCCACCCATTTCTATATGCAAAAATGGTATTAGCTAAAAAGGTGTCAGAAAATAAAACCAACTCGGTCTGAAAGATTGGAACATCTTTCAGGAAGGACATCGTATATGTGATTGAAAAGTAAATTAAGCAAAGCAAGCTACGGCCCGCAAGCAGAACGAATGGATTACCTGACATTCATATCAAATGTAATACTTACTACATCATAGCAACTTGGTTCAATGGTATCACAAACTCTAATAAATAAACGAAACACTTCATACATCTCATAAATTCACGAATACTTTTTTCTAGTTCCTTGTCCAGAATAAGTAAAACAGATAATCGTAATGTTGACTAAACAGAATATCTTACGTTAAAAGCTTGATCACCAGATAGAGAAGGGTGCCAAATGTTTAACATCTCCTTCCTTCACTGTTGTATAGTTACACCTGAAAGACTAATGATTGTTTTAGACCCCCCCCCCAAAACAAAGCAAGCAAAGATATGATTAACTTTAATCCAATATTAATATCACAAAAGAAGGCAAATGCATGTAGGTGATGCAAAACGGCAATAAACATACTAAACTGAAAGAAATTTAATACTACTAAATTCAAGATATTGCTGCCTCAAGGCCAAGTAGACAATCCACTTAACAGCATGGCCATTAAACACTGACCTGTACACTTACCATCTTCTGCACTCTACGCAACAACTCAAAGAGTGTTGGCGAAAACTAACTTTGGCAATCTCCACTCACTTGCATGTGGTTCCGATGATTTACTTTGAATAAGCAATGTAATAAGAAAATGACATGTTAGCTGCGCGAGTTGTTCAATCCTCAGAATTTTCTTATTTTCAGTGAAAAAACTACAAGAAAAATATTTCCTACAATCCATGGTATTCCATGGTCCCAATTGAAGAGGTATGTTTTGACCAAACATGAAAATTAAAGAAAGTGCCACAAACTTTTTTAATTCAAATAAGAGACAACTTTGAATTTATACTAGTCAGCAAACGAATTGATAGTAACAAAATAAGGCCCCAAAAAGAAAATTACTTTAAGAAGACATATAGGAGAGGGGTACTACTACTTCATGATATACAATAAAAATAGGCTAACATTTCAAATCATAAACCAACAGGAATTTTTCTGGTGGACAAATCATAAACCAACTAAAAATTTGTCCGATGGACAATAAAAATGAGGAGTAAACAATTATAACATGAGCGTAACATGTCTAATCATAAAACAAACTAGAATTTGTCAGGTGGACAGCAAAAATGAGAGGAGTTTTTTATTCTTACCATTGGGTATCTCATTAGGCTTGAGCATTGCGGTGTTGCCTCATTTACATAAACAAACAGATCTTTCGCCTTCTAGCTAGGTATTCAACAATTTAATCCCTCCTAATTTAATAAAATCAAAACAAAGCCTAATTCAAAGTAATTTCATAAAAACAAAATAAACCCTAGTTCAAAAGAGTACCCACAATCGGTAATTTCATAAAAACAAAATAAAACCTAGTTCAAAAGAGTACCCAAAATCGGAAAATCGGCAGTGTCTCACTTATTCTTGTTCCATTTCTCAGTTTAGTTCAAAGTTCACACACACAAAAGTAAAACTTATCGAAGAAAGCTTAAAAACCACGCGACTTTTTTTTTTTCTCGTAATTTTCGTTTTCTTCAGAGAAAACAAAGGAGGAGTGAGAGATGAGAAGTTACTCACTATGTTTGGCTTTATCGTCGGAGGAAAGCAGCTTGAGACAATTTCTGAACATCTTCCGAAAGCGACCGTCGCCATTTTCAAAAATTGGAGCGACGGAGCGAATTTTCAGTGATTAAAAGTTGGAGAGAAGCGAGGATCGATCGGAGGGGAAGTTGGGGACGGCGGAATGAAGCGGACTGTGTGTGTTAGTGTGTGTGCGTGAGAAGAAAGCGAGGGAATGGGGGCGCGAGGAGGTATAAAATGGAGGGTTTATGACCGTTTGGGGGGGTCAAAGGCGGTGTTTATCGGTCAAAGGCTATAACGCGTCGCGTAGCGTTTCCTTATTTGATCCGGAGGAAATGGAACGCGGAGCCCACCAACGGGCCCATTCCATTTCAAACGTCCCACGGCCCAAATGAATTGGTGAATTTGACGGCCCATAATTCGTCCATTGATCTCTTATTAAGCTAATCTCATCATTTTTCAGAAATACTCCCTCTCTCGCCTAAGAAATGTCTTTTAGACTTGTCAACATTTTCTCAAGAAATGTACTTTTATAAAAAGTGTTTGGAATGATGAAATTGCAATTTAGAGCATGGTCATTGGTTTAAGGTAAAAAGTCAAAAAATATATATATAAATATATATAATGGTGCAATATTTACAACAAGCCTCTCCAACCATTTGCTTTAAATACTTTTTTAACAAAGAATATTTGTTACAATATTTATTATTATTCTCATTAAAAAAAAATACTATTAGGTTATATATATGTTATATAATAAAATCTTGAGGCTTTGACCAATAACTCCCTAGGTAAAAAAAAAACTACTAATAAGGACAGAAATTTTGGAAACTCGCCAATAAGTCCCTGGAATTTTTCTTGGACCAAGATGCCCCTATGCCCACACGTTCTCTTCTCCACGTTCTTCTCCTTCTATATGGCTTCCACACTAGTTTGAGAATTGATCCGCTACATCTGCATTCTCTTTCCTCCACTACTCACCCTTCTTTTTTTTTTCCACCCAAAATTTTAAAATGCAATATCTCAAAATCTACAAATCGAACAAATTATCTGAAACCACTATTTTAATCGTGTCGCCAAGACGAATCAAATAAGTACACTCAACACATAATTCAAATTTTAGATAACAAAATTCATTTTTCTCTTGTAAAAATTTGAGAAAATTATTTTTTATTTCTCAATTGATTTCACAGTTGTGTCATTTTTTTCATTTTTCACTTGTAAAAACTGATAAATTCATCTCTCAACTTTTCATAATTATTAAAATAACTGAGGCATGTATTTCACAGTTGTTCACACATGAATTTGAATATAATAACTGAGACATTCATTTCACAGCTATTCACACATGAGTTTGAGTTTAATAATTGAGACATTCATTTCACAGTTGTTCACACATAAATTTGAATATAATAACTGAGACATTCATTTCACAGTTGTTCTCACATAAGTTTGAGTTTAACAGTTGTTCACACATGCGTTTGAGTTTAATAACTTAGAAATTCATTTCTCGGTTGTTCACACATGAGTTTGAGTTTAATAACTGAGATATTCATTTCACAGTTGTTCAAACATGAATTTAAATATAATAACTAGGACATTCGTTTATCGATTGTTCACAACTAACTCATTTTCATAATTGTGTATTGTCAAATGATCTTTAAACAATTATCAAATAAATTTCCGTTGTTTTAAGCTAAATATTTGATTAATAAATGTAAAGTAACATCACGTGTGAAACAATTGATAACTCAATCTCGTAGTTGTTTAAAGTTAAAAAAATGAACGTACTCCCATATG
Source organism: Campanula takesimana (assembly GCA_026119855.1). Taxonomy (NCBI): domain Eukaryota; kingdom Viridiplantae; phylum Streptophyta; class Magnoliopsida; order Asterales; family Campanulaceae; genus Campanula; species Campanula takesimana. Next base: position 503,502 of record JAOWBW010000343.1, read on the forward strand.
TACTCTAGACAAATGATAAATTAATTGTTTCTATTATTATAAAAATTGAGTAAATGTTCATTTATGAAGAATGCTCCTACCAAAAAAAAAAAAAAACTTGAGAAATGTAATTTTGTTGTGTTAAATTTAAAACAGATCATAAAAATTCACAAGGATGTGGTTGGCAAAGTGGTAGAGTCTCTCATTTAAAACCAAGAGATCTTGGGTTCAAACGATGGATGAGGCAATATATTTTCAATTATTTATAGTTGTCAAAATGGAGGTGGGGAAGGGTTGGTGGCGGCCGGGTGCTGGCAGCCGGTGGGCAGCGGTCAGTGGCGGCGGGAGGCGGCGTGGCAGGAGTTGTGGTGGTGGTCGGCGGTGGTGTCTGGTGGTGGGTGGCTATGGTGGTTGCCGGTGTCTGTGGTCGGCGGTTGGTGGTTGTGGGTGGTGGTCAAAGGTAAAGGTGGGTGGCAAAATGGTCAAAGGTTGTCAAAGGTAAATGTGTCAAACGTCACAAGGATGTGGTTGGCAAAGTGGTAGTTGTCAAAATAGAGGTGGGGAAGGGTTGGTGGCCGGTGGGCGGCGGCGGCGGCCGGGTGCTGGCAGCTGGTACGCGGCGGGTAGGAGTTGTGGTGGTGGCCGGTGGCGGCCGGTGTCTGTGGTCGGCGGCGGTGGCGGTGGGTGGTTGTGGCCGGCGGTGGGTGGTGGTCAAAGGTAAAGGTAGGTGTCAAAATGGTCAAAGGTTAGAGGTGTGAGAGTATTTTATTTGGGCTGGGGTATTTTTGCCATTTAAAAGGTGAAAGGGATTTATTGGTAAATTGATTTGAACCTAAGGACCCTAATGTAGAATATGAAATGTTGTGTTTTTATTGGCAAATACCACATTCCCCCAGAGACTTATTGATAAAAAAATCCCTAAAATCTTTTCATATATATAAAAAAAATCCAATAAAAAAATAACAAAAGAAACAGCGCAACTCTATTTCCTACACTAAATTTGAAGCAAGTAATTAATAATTGATCAAGATTTAGAGTTCGGTTGGAGCTCAATTATACTCTATTTTGAAAGAATAACGTTCATTGGAAGTGGTCTGATAATATTTTCTTATTTAGAATGCGAGATATATTTTGAAAAAAAATAGTGTGACGTTTATTATGAGAGTAGTTGGTTTGATATCCCTTTCGTTCTCATGGAAAAATAGTGCTCTCTATGTCCCTAAATGAATGTCTAAATTTCATTTCAAATGACATTATGAAAATCTCTACTTTTTATACTCCCTCCGTTTCATAATACATGACGTTTTAGGAGCAATTGTTTGTTCCAAAATATTTGACGTTTTACTATTACCGAGAAATAATTACTCTTGTTTACCTATTATACCCTTATTCATTAATTGTGAACTATTTTTTGTATAAGCATTTAAATGCATAGGTAATTGGATACTTTTAAGGGCACATATGTCTTTTTAATATGTATTAATTGCATTTCTTAATATGTGTGAAGAAGTCTAAAACGACATGTATTATGAAACGGAGGGAGTACAATTTAGTAGCAAAAATTCATATATATTCTTGCAATCTTCTTTCCTCTAGACATTTAATTTTGCAAGTAAAAAGAGACTAGAGAAAAAAAATCGATAAAAAACAATTGCGGACAAAATTTTTTTCAAAAAAAAAACATTCATTTTGGGTCCTTTTTTTTAGAAAAAAAATGGACATTCATTTAAGGAAAGAGGAATTATCACTATTTTATTTTTTCCGACCATCAGTTAATATTTTATGATGGTTGGCTCAATAAAGAATCCTTTCTAGTGCAAAAAAAAAAAAAAGAATAAAAATTACTAGTGCAATTTTTGTAAATTATAAATTAATTAGTATAATAAATTAATATTTATTCCGCTTTAAGTGAAGGAAAAAATACACTAAATTTTTTTCTTTCCCCCTTGCACTAATAAAAATAATTTTACTCCCCTTCAAAAAAAAAATCTGGGTCCGCCACTGCAGTTCACTCAACCTTTTTCCTCACCTCATGCTCAGTTCTATATGTGTAGTTATTAGTAGGAGGTAGAGATGGCCAAACCGGACCGGAACCAAAACCGAAAAAACCGTAACCGCCATGAACCGCCACGAAAACCGGAACCGTTTTGGATAAGGGCCGGTTAAGGTTCAACCCCCCAAAAAACTGTGAACCGGCGGTTCAGAACCGCCCAACCAAACCGTGAACCGGAACCGTCTGAACCGCATTAAAACCGTTAAAAAACATCAAAATCATTAGATTTCTAACAGTTTCATCAGAATTAACCGTTACAAATGGAAGGTTGACAAGAAAAGTTGGGTTTTGACTGATTTTTTTTTTTTTTTTTTGCCAAATTCAGTGAATGAAAATAATAAAAATGTGTTTTGACTGATTTCTAACAGTTTCATCAGAATTAACCGTTAAAAAACCATCAAAAAAGGAACCGCGGAACCGGATTGTGACAACCGGAACCGGTGTAACCAAGGGCCGGTTAAGGTTCACATAAACGCCGAACCGGAACCGGCGTTGGCCATCCCTGGTAGGAGGGAGTAGATGACAAACTGACAAAGGATTTAGAACCCTCCTCCTTTAGTTTGCTCTTCCTTCCTGCAACAGTTCACAATTAACCACGTCTTCCTATTGATAGAAAAGACACCTATAATTAATTTGATATACGTGAAACTCACATTAAGTCAAATTAATACTCATTTAGTCTCATTGATGTTGGTTACGTTTGACTTTTTCAATCAACACAAGTGAATTTTGACCAAACAGTAGAGTGAACATGGTGATATTTCAGAAAGTGTTAATGACTAATCACCAAATGAATTATCTATAATAACTTTTAAAACTCTATTAAGATGATTAAATTGACAATAATATTTGGTCAAAATTTATTTGTATTGGCAAAAAAAAAATTCAAATGTGGCCAAAATAAATGAGACTGACTATCAACAACTGAATCAAAAAATAAGAAGGTATGGCAAAATCCGCACCATAGGAGGTAGGGCTGTAAGCAGTTCAGTCCATACCGTGGTTTAAGACCGAAACAAACAAAACCTTACGGTCTGGTTCGGTTTTCAAGTATGAGTGGTTCAGTTCAGTCTCAAAAATTGGTAAACCGTGTGACTCGGTTTAGTTTGTAGTCTGACCCCTCCAGACCGAAGCAAACCAAACCAAACTAAACCGCGAGACGAAACCTCCAGGCCGAACCACCATATCCACCGTTAAATTATTAAAAAGGTTGGATTACATTAGACTATTCCTAACTATTGTTTTATATCTTATTCAATATCCATATCATTGTTTGGTATATTCATTGCGTCACACATTTAATCAAGATTTTTTCCATATCGGTCTCTGTGTAGTATGGTCTCTTTTTTTGGATTCTTTGTGCCTATGGTTTTCTTCTTCCCCCTACTTTTCTCTCAAATGTATCTCCCGCATCCCTCACTCTTCCTCCATGATCACTATTTTTTTTTAGCAAATACTCCCTCTATTTCGAAATGATCTTCTGATTTACCATTTTTCACTGTTCCATTTTTTTTCTTCTTATTTCTCTAAATTGGGCTTAAATGAACACAACATGGCTAGTGAAGCAAGTGTTCATATCTTTCAAAAGCTTGAATAATCAAATATAGAGATCATTTTGGGACAGAGGGAGTATGATAATGAGTTACATTATAAGCCATGATCTGAATCGTAGTATGAACAATAATTTGAATGGTGGTTTGAACCGCAATATTGATCATGGTCTAAACCACAGTGTAACCACGTCTGCGCCGCGGTTTAAACCACATTACTGAACCGTGATCTGAACCAAACCGAACTAAATCATTGCGATTTGGTTTGGTTTGGTTTTTTCCGTGGTTCAGTTCGATCTAAAAATTTCTCAAACCGATGAATAGTGGTTTGGTCTCCAAATTGGCCCAGACCGAACCAAATCGAACTATTTACACCCCTAATAGGAGGGTAACCACAAAATTAGGGAGGAGCAGTTCCTGATCTGATGATAAACTTAATATCCGCGTGTATATAGTATGTACTCCCCCCGTTCCACTACAAGTTAGACTTCTTTCTTTTTACGTCTATCACATTACAAGTGAGACTACTCAAAATGACAAAGCTTTAATTATTTTTTATTCAATGAGACGCACTTGTCATACTCACAACAATAATCCACTTACTATTCCTCCCATTCATTCTCTCTCCTACTTTACTTTTCATACTCACAACCATTCCTCTATTATTAATATAAAACTAGTTTTTCTTAATCTCCAAATCTAACAAATTAGTATCACTTGTCGTGGGAGAGAGAGTATTTACTAATGATGACCGGGAAACATTATCTCTATATTATAATACAACTAAAAAATAACTTCCAATTGATTTGAGACAAAGGATGGTTGAGATTATTCCATAACCGCCTTCATCCTACGGCTGCCATTAAAAGATTTATTTTCAATTTAATCTCAATCCTTAGATTGTTTCTCCACTTCTCCGATCCTACGGCTGATATTAGGCGGTTTCCAAAGTTCTTCCTCTTTTTGTTTTGCAATGGACAATCTCATTTACTCAGGTTGCAATAACAGAGGGATGTATGTTTGATGGTAGACTCAATTCAGTGTGTGTATAGAAAAATGGTTTTAAGGAAGACATATTTCATACTTTCATATTGTATGTACCGTCACCTAGATGTATTGTTACCGTGCCACCGGCACGGGCACGACGACTAGTTATATATAAGCTTGATCAAATGGCTAACAAGTTGTGATCAAACCCAAATTTCTATCATCAATTTAATCCAAAAAATCAATCAAGTTCAACAAAAATCGGTGCGACTCAGTATTCTAAAACCACAAAATGTCTATATATATTGCTCAAATACAAATGAATTCAAAGAATAATTAAAAGATCACAACCACATGAATATCAACAACAAACCACGGAACTCTAAAGAAAAAAAAAAAAAAAAAAAAAAAAAACTTATCAATATTTAACATCTAGTCTAGTGTGCACATCTATAGAGGTAGCTAGAGGCCTGATGTACATATGGGAATGAATATGAATATCAGTGCTTGGTGGTGGTTTTGTGATACTTGTCTTTAATCCAGTTGAAGCCAAGAGAAGTGCCTTGCTTCACCTTCTTCACCCCTGTCGAAGCCACTTCTTTCGTCTTCTTCCCATAAGAAGTGCCACTCTTCTTGCTAGAGGAGGAGGGTCCTCCGTAGTCGGAATTCGGATCCCATTGATCGGCCCAAGACGTATAACTGTTGTCTAATGTTGACATAGATATATATAGAGAGAGAGAGAAATGAGAGATGAAAGTATTTGGAGATTGTTTCTGTTTATGATTAAACTCTAGTTCTCTTTATATATATATATAGGGGAAGACAGTCAAAGTTTGGCGGCTGGAACGACCATTTTTTTAAAGATTGATATGACGACCGGGTTTGGATGTGGTAAGAGAGGACGTGTGGTTTGGATCATCATATTTGAATTCAAGTCAACATTCTTCATTTCTTTTAAGAACCTTCCATGCTAACTTCCCTTGTTCATTCTTCCTCTGTTTCATTTTTATTTAATCAAACACATTATCTCACGTTTCACATGTACATATACTCCATCATTCTCTTAATCGTGTCAACTTTTTTTTTTTTAATTCTTTTACTATCTTCGTCCCAAAATGAATGTCTAAGTATTCATTTTGAAACGAATGAGGTATCAATTTTAAATTAAGTGTAACATTTTGAATAAGAAAAATTATTTGGATGTAATTTAATCATGATATGAAGAAATACAAATAAGTAAAACACATAATTTAAATAATTTAGCATGTCATATGAAACACTTATTATTATGAGGGTACATATCAGGGGCAGACCTACCCTATGTCTATGGGGGGCAATGGCCCCCCTTTGTTTAAAAAAAATAAAAATTTACTAGTATAATTTTTTTGAAAATTTGGAGTATTAGTGTAATATTTTAGACTTTGCCCCCCCCCCCTTTGTTTAAAAAAATAAATGCATTAGTATTTATTTTTGCCCCCTTTAAATGTGTTATGTCATTTTGCCCCCTTGTGAAAAATTCATGGGTGTACATATAATGATGACTTCATAAGAATAGAAAATTACCACACGAATGCTTGTGATTTATCTGTTTCAGTTTTATTTTATTAATGTTTTTATTTCTATACCCTTTTTGACCATTTAAACAATGGCCACCCGTGCCCGCCTAGGTGGACAAACACAGGAGGAGACCCAACTTTCTCAATTCTTCTTTTGAACTCTCTCTCTCCGCAGCCCCGCTCCATTTTTTTTTGTCAAAAATAAATTAGTTATATTTAAAATTTGAGATTTCAAAATTTACAATGTAATCATAACATATTTGAAAATTAAAACATACTGTAATTATCAATTTGAGACGTAAGAAGTACATCAAACCATATTCATTCAGCTTAAAAGCTCTCAAGTTCCTATAACTACTCCATCATCCATCAAGTATTATCACACTTTGACTTTCACGGTCATTTCAACTAACTTTAACCATAATTATGTTTAAGAAGTTACATAAGAATATATAGATTTTCATAAATTATTGTTAAAATTAAGTTGACTAGACCATATAAAGTGAAATTTATTGCTTATTCAAATGACAGACAGTTCGCAGTGTATTGCTCTGTTTCTTGATTGCACCATGACAACCCTCCTCTAGTGATCATATATATGTTTCAGATTCTCGCAAGTACTTGTTGTAAAGCAACCGAGAAATGTTAAGCGCATCACCTTCACCTTTCACAGGATATACGTTTCGACCACTCTGCCAATCATTAGTAAGCTTCACCCATTCTATCCTCCAACTTGTCAGATCAAACCCATCACCCTCCTCCAAGCTCTTCATCAGATACTTAAAGTAGATAGCTGCTCGGGGACCATAATAGTCTCGTACAAGTCCACTCCAATACTTGTTTCCTGCACCAATAAACGGATAAAGTATACTCACTAATAGCTACGAATTCAGACTAGTTATCATGTGCAAGATCCGTGGCAGTTGGCACCAAATAATGGAGTACATAACTGATGGGCAGGGGCGGATCCACCCTATTCACATTGGGTGCACGCGCACCAATGATTTCCAACATTTAATAGATAAAAACTATTTTTCTAAGATAATTTCACGTTTTTTAGATATCTATGCATAAAGTGCACCCATTAGCTAAATAGATTGCCAAGCTTTGTGGGTAAATGTGGATTTTTTTAACCTAAAGTTCTTGTGTTATAGACCTAATTTATTGGTAAGGTCATTTGTGCACCCATTGTTATTACTCCTGGACCTGTCACTGCTGGAGGGGGGCCATATTACAAGTGGGAAACACCTATTATAAAACAGATATGCTTAAGCTTTGAACATACCATAGTCCCTTAGCAGGCTAGCTTCGTCCACAGTGTTGTCGAACCACATAGTTATTTGAGTTCTTGCATTCCACTCGTACTGTAAATTTTGACATAATTAGATAGTTCCCACAGGTTCAGGTTTAAGATGTGTACGGGATTAAGGGGTTCCTCACCTGTTCCTCTTGTTCTTTGTTCAGGGCAAGTTGCTTCGCGCTCTCCAACCACGGTCCTAGTAGAAATCCATCATGGCAAGCTAAAAGTGTATCCATATCTTCAACAAGGTCAAGAAACTTCTGACTAAGTCTTGCAACCTCATCAGCGTCATTTATTTGGTAAGCTTCTATGACCTTTAAAAAGAGCTGGTTCGCATATTTGGCCAATGCTTGTCTTGTGAGATCAACAAGGTCATACCTGAGGATACATCAATGTCAGATATGTTCATACAGGAAGTTGTTATTACAACTTACATTACATAAGCAACATACGTGGTATTCTAGAGCCTACTATTTACTAGAAACCGTATAGAGCTCACCTGTATGTGTTACTTCCAGATAATTCGTCCCCACTTTCAATGAAAAGCTCTAATGCCCGCAAAACTTTAGAAGTTGAATACCACATATGAGGTTTGTCATACGAATCCGCCACGTCTTTTACGGAATCCCTCCTTGATAATGGGATATTATGGTGGTTATATCTATGTATAGGCATCTGGATTACCGAAATGACGGATGGATCAACATCTGGGAATGCCACAATTACATCCCTATTTTTGTCCTGCATGAATTTAAACAAACATTGTACCGTAAATTTAATGGAAGTGTTGGTACTGTTTGCATTTGGCTCCAGTGTACTCATGTTAGCAATTGTAAATCAAAGACGCAAAAAGTTTGACCCTAAAAAAAGTTTCATTTTTTAATCTCAAGTTGTAATTTTCAAGTATTTTTCCTTTCTTCCAAATACATGATACTTATCTTAAATGTCATACAAAGGAAAATGTGACTCTAGTGCAATTTAAAGGAAATCCAGAGAAGTAAAAGTACATTATTACAATGTTTTAACTTGTTATATTCGAATCTTTTTCTGGGATGGAGAGGATATAAATCAGGCTCAGTACTGGTGCGTCGGTCTAAAAATTTAGTTTCTGCAATATGACGTTGGTCAAGTCTTGGTCTAGAATAGAAAGGAAGAACACAAAACGGTGAAGGAGAGAGAGCTTTGAAGTTTAATACTACCTCCGTCCCAAAATGATCTTCACACTTTTTTCGACGTTACTACGAAGGAACTTTGATCAATAATTTAGGTTGATTTAATTATTCTGATGAAAATCTAAAACTTGTTATTGATAGTATTGTTGATGGTGTATCAATAACAAGTTTTAGACTTTCATTAGTATAATTAAATCAACAGAAAATTATTGCTCAAATTTCCTTCGTAGTAACAGCGAAAAAAGTGTGAAGATCATTTTGGGACGGATGGAATATGTAAGCAAGTGTACTCGTTTTAGGATAATAGATGAACCATTGATTCTTTTCTAAGAAAAGTAAGCCTCGTTCACTATAAAGACTACACAAGGCTTGTGCTACTGCAAGGTTTTGGAAAGGCCTTACATTGCATCACTCCCACACAAGCAAAGAGGCTTTTCATTAGACACCGGAGCCCAAGTTTAAACAACCTCTCCAATGACCCAAGGGTTGCTGTTTATGGTGATGAATTCAGATCAAATGAGAATCAATAGCTGAATTACTTACATAAGCACCATCCGTGCAATTATAGACGGTGTGATATAATATGTTCCAGGCATGTTGCATCGATGGAACAAGCCTCCCATACCGTCTGCTTGAATATGAAACAATCCACGTCTGATGACAAATAAGAGTTTATGTAAGGATCAGATACTAGAGCATGCAATATGGTAGAATTGAGTAGATATGCAACTAACTGAAATCTGGGTGTTTCTGAAACAATAAATTTATCACATAAAGAGGTACAATCTTTATCTTCAGATTTGCATTGCATAGCATTCAATGGGATAGCCGGTCAATCAGACTTAAGCTGTTGGCTAATAGCTTGGTAGATGACTCACTAGGTGGGTACCAACGCCAAATTAATTTATATTTTTTTTCATTTAGCACAAACTTCTGAATCCTTTATCATCTGAAAGCTATATGATTGTTGGTCATCCCGTATAGGAGTGTAAGTTGGTTTTCAACTCCTTTCCATCTCTTTTACTTTCCTCTTCTTGTGTTCTCGTGGCACATGTAAAGAGGCCAAGAGGGTACATGTAATCTCTATTTGGTTTATGTTCTATTTACACCTAACTAACAAAATGAAGTCAAAATCTTATAGTTGTAAGACAATGTTACCATTTTTTCTCCCTTATTACCCTTTTGCAGAGAGATAACTAATCGTGCCAAGGGAAGTTTAGACAGGCATGAACGTAACTGTCGTTAGAATATCTGCCTTTAAAGCTGATTAGAATTCTTTTTACTACTGGAAATAGGCCTTTTTATTTTTATCAACCCCATATATGAATTGCCTTTATGCATTTCAAAAATCCAAAATATGAATTCAATGAGCAACACATTGGGAAAAGGGAGAACATTATATGTACCTTCACGTTAATTTTCTGCCGCTGGAAAGCCATTTCAGACATAAGATCATAAACAACAGGATTCTGTTCAATTCCTTCCATCGACATGCCAACGCCAACCTACGGGAAATGACAGCAGAGCAGGATAAATCAATAAAACAAGATTCTTAAAATATCATATAGGCTTTTGCCAGTTGAATAAATCATTCAGAATGACAGTATATGACAGGAAGTTTATGGTTTAACAACTACTCCCTCTGTTGTCCCATAGTATATGTCCACCTTTCCTTTTTAGTCTGTCCCAGAGTATATGTCCACTTCCAAAAGTGGCAAAGAATCATTACTATTCCTCCCACTCATTCTCTCTCCTACTTTACTTTTATACTCACAACACCAATCAATTTACTATTCCCTACCCCACCTTCTCTTTCCTACCTCACTTTTCATACTCACAGTCACAACACTTGCATCACTACTTTCACCATTTCTTAATCTCATTGTAAATGAGAGGGTGGACATATACTCTGGGACGGAGGTAGTATATATTTTGTGTAAACATAAAACTATTTGTTTTGCATAAATAACAACTACCTCTATCACAAAATAAATGACCAAATTAGCTCTTGATCTGACCAAATTTTGTTATTCATTTTGGGACGGAGGGAGTAGCATTTGTTTAACAACAACTGCATCAATCCAAAATGCATAACAAGATAATAATAAGTAGCATCGGCTAAGTGAGAGTTGATTTAGTAAACTTGCCATTGTTGAGTTTTCACTTAAGCGAGCTTCAACAGGTCCAGAACCTACAGAATCCAGATACCCATACATCTCAACGTTACCCGCAAAATTATGCAGCATACACCTACAAAAGTTCCATGTGTTAATAAATTAGTCCCTTTCCCATACTTCTGTCAGACAAAACAAGCATACTTACAGCAGTAAAACCAGCATAAAAAATAAAACTTACTCCTTCTGTCCCGGGATGATAGTGGTGGCAGTGGCGGTTTTTGACCGGTGTTTGGCGTGGCTCTCGGTGGTGGCGGTGCGGTGGTGGCGGTCCGGTGGTGGAGGTGCAGTGGTGGTGTGGTGGTCCGGTGGTAGTGATGGTGGTGGGCTGGTGGTGGAGGGAATGGTGTGATAATTTGGTTGAAATGTAAAATTTGAATTTTGAATTTCATTAACAAATTTGACTGTAATAAGATTTATATTTGGACAATTTTTAGGTAAATGATTAGTGCTTAATCATAAATGTTAAATCTTATAATTCAATTTCATTATCACTTTTCATACTCATAACATTTATTTTTTCTTAATCTCCGTGTAAAGTCAAACTAGGAACTTTAAATTGGGACGGAGGGAGTACTTGATAGTTGATTATTTAGAAAAATGATTACTCCCTCCGTCCCAGTTTAATGTTCTTAGTTTGACTATGCACGCTTATTAAGAAAATAAGGCAAAAACAAAGGAAATGAGTCAACCAAAAGTAGAGGGTGAATGATATAAATGTCCAAAAACACTATTCATAGAATAAAATTTAAATTTATTTATAATTTTCTTTAATTTAAATTTATTATTTAGAAAATAATCTAAATCATTTTATATTTAATATAGCTATTAGATTAATTTTTTTAATAATTTTGATTTTTTTAATAAATTTATTTTATATTTGATAATTATTTATTTTATTATATACTTGATTATTTAGAAAAAAGATTATTTTTTTAGAAAAAATATTTATTTCATTTTAAACCTTTTGAGTTTCAAAAATTTCACTAAAACCCTTACTAACTAATATCATTACAAACCCGTCCATTTTGACGATCACGTGCCATGCACATGGCAATTAACTGACTTTTCTAACGATTTCCGTCAAAAAGCCCTTAACTGCCGAAAAATTTAGATATTGAGCCCTGATCTAGCGGGAAAAAAAACCCAGGCCCCGTTTAGACGCACCCCCGGAGTTCAGGCCCTAATTTGTCATTAACCCTTTAAACAATGGCCACCCGTGCCCGCCTAGGTGGACAAACACAGGAGGAGACCCAACTTTCTCAATTCTTCTTTTGAACTCTCTCTCTCCGCAGCCCGCTCCATTTTTTTTTTGTCAAAAATAAATTAGTTATATTTAAAATTTGAGATTTCAAAATTTACAATGTAATCATAACATATTTGAAAATTAAAACATACTGTAATTATCAATTTGAGACGTAAGAAGTACATCAAACCATATTCATTCAGCTTAAAAGCTCTCAAGTTCCTATAACTACTCCATCATCCATCAAGTATTATCACACACTGACTTTCACGGTCATTTCAACTAACTTTAACCATAATTAAGTTTAAGAAGTTACATAAGAATATACAGATTTTCATAAATTATTGTAAAAATTAAGTTGACTAGACCATATAAAGTGAAATTTATTGCTTATTCAGATGACAGACAATTGCTCTGTTTCTTGATTGCACCATGACAACCCTCCTCTAGTGATCATATATATGTTTCAGATTCTCGCAAGTACTTGTTGTAAAGCAACCGAGAAATGTTAAGCGCATCACCTTCACCTTTCACAGGATATACGTTTCGACCACTCTGCCAATCATTAGTAAGCTTCACCCATTCTATCCTCCAACTTGTCAGATCAAACCCATCACCCTCCTCCAAGCTCTTCATCAGATACTTAAAGTAGATAGCTGCTCGGGGACCATAATAGTCTCGTACAAGTCCACTCCAATACTTGTTTCCTGCACCAATAAACGGATAAAGTATACTCACTAATAGCTACGAATTCAGACTAGTTATCATGTGCAAGATCCGTGGCAGTTGGCACCAAATAATGGAGTACATAACTGATGGGCAGGGGCGGATCCACCCTATTCACATTGGGTGCACGCGCACCAATGATTTCCAACATTTAATAGATAAAAACTATTTCTCTAAGCTAATTTCACGTTTTTTAGATATCTATGCATCAAGTGCACCCATAAATAGATTGCCAAGCTTTGTGGGTAAATGTGGACTTTTTTAACCTAAAGTTCTTGTGTTATAGTCCTAATTTATTGGTAAGGTCATTTGTGCACCCATTGTTATTACTCCTGGACCTGTCACTGCTGGTGGGCCCATATTACAAGTGGGAAACACCTATTATAAAACAGATATGCTTAAGCTTTGAACATACCATAGTCCCTTAGCAGGCTAGCTTCGTCCTCAGTGTTGTCGAACCACATAGTTATTTGAGTTCTTGCATTCCACTCGTACTGTAAATTTTGACATAATTAGATAGTTCCCACAGGTCAGGTTTAAGATGTGTACGGGATTAAGGGGTTCCTCACCTGTTCCTCTTGTTCTTTGTTCAGGGCAAGTTGCTTCGCGCTCTCCAACCACGGTCCTAGTAGAAATCCATCATGGCAAGCTAAAAGTGTATCCATATCTTCAACAAGGTCAAGAAACTTCTGACCAAGTCTTGCAACCTCATCAGCGTCATTTATTTGGTAAGCTTCTATGACCTTTAAAAAGAGCTGGTTCGCATATTTGGCCAATGCTTGTCTTGTGAGATCAACAAGGTCATACCTGAGGATACATCAATGTCAGATATGTTCATACAGGAAGTTGTTATTACAACTTACATTACATAAGCAACATACGTGGTATTCTAGAGCCTACTATTTATTAGAAACTGTATAGAGCTCACCTGTATGTGTTACTTCCAGATAATTCGTCCCCACTTTCAATGAAAAGCTCTAATGCCCGCAAAACTTTAGAAGTTGAATACCACATATGAGGTTTGTCATACGAATCCGCCACGTCTTTTACGGAATCCCTCCTTGATAATGGGATATTATGGTGGTTATATCTATGTATAGGCATCTGGATTACCGAAATGACGGATGGATCAACATCTGGGAATGCCACAATTACATCCCTATTTTTGTCCTGCATGAATTTAAACAAACATTGTACCGTAAATTTAATGGAAGTGTTGGTACTGTTTGCATTTGGCTCCAGTGTACTCATGTTAGCAATTGTAAATCAAAGACGCAAAAAGTTTGACCCTAAAAAAAGTTTCATTTTTTAATCTCAAGTTGTAATTTTCAAGTATTTTTCCTTTCTTCCAAATACATGATTCTTATCTTAAATGTCATACAAAGGAAAATGTGACTCTAGTGTAATTTAAAGGAAATCCAGAAAAGTAAAAGTACATTATTACAATGTTTAAACTTGTTATATTCGAATCTTTTTCTGGGATGGAGAGGATATAAATCAGGCTCAGTACTGGTGCGTCGGTCTAAAAATTTTGTTTCTGCAATATGATGTTGGTCAAGTCTTGGTCTAGAATAGAAAGGAAGAACACAAAACGGTGAAGGAGAGAGAGCTTTGAAGTTTAATACTACCTCCGTCCCAAAATGATCTTCACACTTTTTTCGACGTTACTACGAAGGAACTTTGATCAATAATTTAGGTTGATTTAATTATTCTGATGAAAATCTAAAACTTGTTATTGATAGTATTGTTGATGGTGAATCAATAACAAGTTTTAGACTTTCATTAGTATAATTAAATCAACAGAAAATTATTGCTCAAATTTCCTTCGTAGTAACAGCGAAAAAAGTGTGAAGATCATTTTGGGATGGATGGAATATGTAAAGCAAGTGTACTCGTTTTAGGATAATAGATGAACCATTGATTCTTTTCTAAGAAAAGTAAGCCTCGTTCACTATAAAGACTACACAAGGCTTGTGCTACTGCAAGGTTGTGGAAAGGCCTTACATTGCATCACTCCCACACAAGCAAAGAGGCTTTTTCATTAGACACCGGAGCCCAAGTTTAAACAACCTCTCCAATGACCCAAGGGTTGCTGTTTATGGTGATGAATTCAGATCAAATGAGAATCAGTAGCTGAATTACTTACATAAGCACCATCCGTGCAATTATAGACGGTGTGATATAATATGTTCCAGGCATGTTGCATCGATGGAACAAGCCTCCCATATCGTCTGCTTGAATATGAAACAATCCACGTCTGATGACAAATAAGAGTTTATGTAAGGATCAGATACTAGAACATGCAATATGGTAGAATTGAGTAGATATGCAACTAACTGAAATCTGGGTGTTTCTGAAACAATAAATTTATCACATAAAGTGGTACAATCTTTATCTTCAGATTTGCATTGCATAGCATTCAATGGGATAGCCGGTCAATCAGACTTAAGCTGTTGGCTAATAGCTTGGTAGATGACTCACTAGGTGGGTACCAACGCCAAATTAATTTATATTTTTTTCATTTAGCACAAACTTCTGAATCCTTTATCATCTGAAAGCTATATGATTGTTGGTCATCCCGTATAGGAGTGTAAGTTGGTTTTCAACTCCTTTCCATCTCTTTTACTTTCCTCTTCTTGTGTTCTCATGGCACATGTAAAGAGGCCAAGAGGGTACATGTAATCTCTATTTGGTTTATGTTCTATTTACACCTAACTAACAAAATGAAGTCAAAATCTTATAGTTGTAAGACAATGTTACCATTTTTTCTCCCTTATTACCCTTTTGCAGAGAGATAACTAATCGTGCCAAGGGAAGTTTAGACAGGCATGAACGTAACTGTCGTTAGAATATCTGCCTTTAAAGCTGATTAGAATTCTTTTTACTACTGGAAAATGGGCCTTTTTTATTTTTATCAACCCCATATATGAATTGCCTTTATGCATTTCAAAAATCCAAAATATGAATTCAATGAGCAACAAACTGGGAAAAGGGAGAACATTATATGTACCTTCACGTTAATTTTCTGCCGCTGGAAAGCCATTTCAGACATAAGATCATAAACAACAGGATTCTGTTCAATTCCTTCCATCGACATGCCAACGCCAACCTACGGGAAATGACAGCAGAGCAGGATAAATCAATAAAACAAGATTCTTAAAATATCATACAGGCTTTTGCCAGTTGAATAAATCATTCAGAATGACAGTATATGACAGGAAGTTTATGGTTTTGTAGATACCCCGGGAGAGCCCACTACTTGGCTAGAGCGGTGGATTGTCCTAGGATGTCTATTTGTGTTTTGATTTGTAGAGTCGCCACCTATGTTTTAGAGGAACATAAGAAAAACCTAATGTTTATAGCCTATGTTTGATTACGAAAACAGAGATTCTTGTTTATGAGGTTATGGGGTTAGGTTACGAGATGGGAAGTACTTAAACACCCATCTCGCCCAACTAAAGTTGGTCTTGCTTGATCAAAATCTACATGAATGATAAAATGTTCTTCTTATTCTTTGATGAAAGAGGGGGTTTTGAAAGGTGTTTTGGAATGTAGGGAGATAACTCCTTGACTAGCTTCAATGAAGTGAAGTAGCCTTTGGTGTCATGTCCCAAAATGTTTGGGTGATTGCACTTTGATTGAAAATAAAAGAAAGAGAGGAGAGATGAAGTAGAAGAGATGAGAGGAAAGAATAGTCTTTACCTATACTTCCAATAACTTCAAAGAGTGATTCTTGAGAAATGCTTTGCAAGTATATTTTGTGTATAGTTTTGTTAGTGATCAAAAATCTTCCTCATATTCAATGGTGAATTAGAGGTGTTTATATAGGTGAAGAAGGTGAGTTTTTGGTGCCAAAACCAAATCAACAACATCAGTTTCCCGGGCAAATCTTGTTAAAAGGAGCAAGGGAGGGATTCTTGGACAGAAATCTGTAACTGACGCCCAGGTGCGCGCGCCTCTGGCCTAAAGGATGGAAGCGCGCGCCTTGGAGATGGCAAAAATGACAGAATGGACTAGAAAGTCAGCACTGTTATTCAGTTTGGTCCCTGGACTTAATGAAGTCAGTCAAGAACTTAACGGAAGTAACAGAAACTAACGAGAAACACTTAAAATAGGGAGAGACACAAAACCAAATGTGCAATCGGGGTGAGCGGTCCAAGGCGGGGTGTCTACAGGTTTAACAACTACTCCCTCTGTTGTCCCATAGTATATGTCCACCTTTCCTTTTTAGTCTGTCCCAGAGTATATGTCCACTTCCAAAAATGGTAAAGAATCATTACTATTCCTCCCACTCATTCTCTCTCCTACTTTACTTTTATACTCACAACACCAATCAATTTACTATTCCCTACCCCACCTTCTCTTTCCTACCTCACTTTTCATACTCACAGTCACAACACTTGCATCACTTTCACCATTTCTTAATCTCCTTGTAAAAGAGAGGGTGGACATATACTCTGGGACGGAGGTAGTATATATTTTGTGTAAACATAAAACTATTTGTTTTGCATAAATAACAACTACCTCTATCACAAAATAAATGACCAAATTAGCTCTTGATCTGACCAAATTTTGTTATTCATTTTGGGACGGAGGGAGTAGCATTTGTTTAACAACAACTGCATCAATCCAAAATGCATAACAAGATAATAATAAGTAGCATCGGCTAAGTGAGAGTTGATTTTGGAAACTTGCCATTGTTGAGTTTTCACTTAAGCGAGCTTCAACAGGTCCAGAACCTACAGAATCCAGATACCCATACATCTCAACGTTACCGCAAAATTATGCAGCATACACCTACAAAAGTTCCATGTGTTAATAAATTAGTCCCTTTCCCATACTTCTGTCAGACAAAACAAGCATACTTACAGCAGTAAAACCAGCATAAAAAATAAAACTAACTCCTTCTGTCCCGGGAAACTGTCCCATTTGACTTTTTATGGTCAACACAAGTAAAAAATTGACCAAATAATAATGTCAATCTGATCATCCCAATAAAATTCTAAATATTGTTATTGATAAATCATTAAGTAATTTATCAATAACAATTTTTAGAATTTTATTGGAATGATTACATTGACATTAATATATGGTCAAAATTCACTTGTGTTGACCATTAAAAGGTCAAAATGAGACTATCTTTTCGGGACGGAGGAAGCAATATTCTGTCTTGCCAATTCTCATGGGCAAAAGGTCACAAATATGAACAGTTTAGGAGCCTTGTAGTAAAGTAGATATAAAGTAGCTACACAAGCAGGCCATTAGAAAACATGAATCGCAAGTTACAGGCATATACTACTGCTTGCTTCATAGATAGACAAATCACCAAGCCAAAAAATTATTAATTAATATAATAAAAAAGGTTATAACTTGCCAGATGTAAGGAACGCCATAAAACTGCTCTGAAATACTCCATATAGGTTTTACTTCTGCAAAAAGATCAAGAACAACCATCCTTCCAATGGGAACAGAGTGTAGGAGTGCCTGCGCAAGAGCATAAATATTTGCAATCAGAACCACAGCATAAGCATATAATGACGAAGTGGCACGTCCAAGATTGGCTAAACTAGACAATTATAGTTAAATATCTCAATGCGTGCATTCATATCAAAAAATGCTTTCTCTTTTTAGAGCAAAATCACCCTGCCAGAAAAGCTTGGTTACTGTCTTTTGCATATTTAGGGTTTCTCAATGCACAGCATGAAGTATTGCATTAAATCTATGCAAATCAACCACTGGAAGGACAGTCCGATAGATAGAGAGAGAGAGAGCAGGATAAGAATTTTTCGCTAGTAACTGCCATCCTCACAACATCAACATATGAACTCACTGATTATTACTTGAACAATATTGAGGTAACTGAAATCTCTGGCCTACACATTAAACAACGCAAGTTTCAAACTGTAGAGTAATCTCATAGTATTACGAAGATTTAATGCTAGAGAAGAAAACCACTTGCCTCGATGTGTATGGAGAGCAGTACTCATGGATTTAGATTCAATTAATTAGCCACGTATGCAATTAATTGTTCATGGAATGAAGAATTTCTTGCATGTTAGCGCTTTTCTTATACTTCCTAGTTTCTTCCTTGTTCCATATCAAAATATCAAACATTAGAAATGGAAAAGCGGAGCGTGTTTCATGTTTTAATGATGCTTAAATTGTATGAAAAACGAAATCGGTGAGAAAGAGAGAGAGAGATAGGATGATGAGGAGGATAAGGGACTAGCCTTCATTTGTGGAGGTCCCCAGTAAGGATCATATGCAAAAAGCCATCCCTAAAAAACAAAATAGATTAGTAAGAATATCGAGCTAAAGAAAGCAAATGTCTGAAGCAACTGAACTCAAACTAATAGATAAAATAAACACACCATAAGTCAAGGCCACATGATATCAGTGAAAAAGATGATACAAGTTCCAACTCCAGAAAATTATACACACTTGTTTTGTGCAATTTTACAGTATCTTAATAAGATGGGTTATTATTGTTTGGACAGACAAACAATGTATGGAAAGGCTAGAAATAAGGGAGATTAACAATGAGACATAAGGGAAGTGATTCAAAAGTTTAACCTGCATTAACCAAACAGCATTTTCATCGCCACTTTGCATTCCCCTGAAGATTGCAGCACCCAACGAAGAGATGTACTCCGGGTCATCTGTGGGTGGTGTGTTCTCATCGAATGTGTCACTACAGTAGATTTATGAACATTTCAGTAATATGATATAATAGCATACGGTTACTTCTCCCAATATTTCTCTCTGAGCAAAAGGTCAATCATCAAACAGAATTGACAATACAAAAGAAATTAAGACCATAAACCCTTAAGCATAAAAATAAGGAAAAAAGAAAAACAGAACTCCTGGAATATAAACTCTGTCATATCCTTTCAGGACAAGAAACAGACAGTATTATTTGCGAGATATTCAGATCAGTTCAACTGGTCAAAAATACATTGGGAGTTGGACATTCAACAGCAGCTCACGAAACTGAAGAAGTCGGACCAGATTCATAATAAATTAAAATTGGATGTCAATTGTTATCTGATAACAATTGTTTCCATGTGAAATTAAACTTTACGTAGGCGTCTTGCCTTTACATAACCAGTATGATTAGTCAATCAAGACAAATTTAAGAAAGAACATAAGGAACTAATTATAAACGAGCAAGAACAGTGAAGTGAAAGATACATTACCAGTTGTAAATGTGGCTGCTCCTTCCATATTCTGAAGCGTTAAGTAGATCCAATATCAGGAACGACAGAAAGAGCTTCTGAGCATTATATATAAATATCATACGATCGCCTTACCTTTCAACTGTTGCCTGATAAATGCTTTTCCAATTTCAACAAATAAGGGATCAGTTGCATCAAGAAGGTAAGTACAGCACCATCTAGGGTCACTTCCAACTGTAAACCTGACATGATTGATAAACATTTCAATTAAACAAGAGCTGAAATAAATGATATTTAAAGTTGAGCTGCAATTTGGTTATGGCTCAACAACTTCAAATCTCAACAGTCGACACTGTCATGTCCACCAAGCATGGGGAAAAAACTGATTGGGTTGGTTTTTGATATATCAATCCAAGACAACAAAACAGAAGAGGTTACAACTGAGAACTTTCAAACGTATCTCTTTGGTTATCTCATGATGACTTGTTTCAAAAACTTTTGATGATAGATTATTAGGGACTGAATTACCAAGGATACAAGCACACAAAGATCATACACTTGCATCACATCTTCATTTGCAAGTTCAGATCCAGAAATTTAGAGAGGCACCAGCTGGGACTATGGAAACAGCCCTTTTGCCTGGAAGAGCAAGACTTCGTACCTTAGAACCTTCTTGCAATGAAGGGACTTCATGCACTGGGCCATATGCCTTCTTGACAAGATCAGAAGAATGTTTTTAAAGCACCTTTTTGGTACTACATACTGAGCATTATATGAAATCAATAACAGGTTTTAGGTACTGCTTTAGGAACTATATTCTCTGAAAGCCTGAATAATAACTAACTTGAATAACACGATGTTTGGAAAAAGCTATCGAACAGGAATACCCACCAATTCCCTAAACGTGTAATTTTGGCTGAAGGAAATACGTATTTCAGTGCTGCAGGGACATTTCCGGAGAATGCGGGAAGGACTGAAACACGAACATATGCATCAGGGAGAATAATTCATACAAGTACAGAAACGACAAGACTGGTTATTCGCTTGTGAATGTGAAACAAAGACTCGTGCATCACTAAACGGCTATTCACATCCCCAATTAGGATTAATTACTTTCTTATGAAGACTTTGATTTTAACAGTTTTTTTACCCCAGTTGTGGTCAGCCTGTGGTATTTTAAAGTTCAATACATGCATTAACCAAAGAATAAACCATACCTGGAGTCATTCCAAGTTCATACATTCTAGCAAGAATTTTTTTCTGCAATGTAAGTTGCTGATCTAACCAACTTTGTGGTAGTGGTCCACCCCATCTACATCGGAAAGATAATGACAAAACTGAATAATATGCAAGATTCAAAATAATCAACAGGTAGAGAGACAGATAAGTAAATATTCCATTTGTTGAAACTCGAGCTAAGTTTTTGTGGACCCGGTGAAGCAGGATAAAAAGTATAAGTTGGAATATCCTGTTTATTATTACATAACAAGGGGAAGATAGAAGTGTGATATAGTTTCTAAATTTACGAAACGACCTCTCCAAATATCCAGATTACCTTTTCCAGTTTTCCTTGATGAGATAAACTTATCCAGGGGTTTACTTCTAAAATGAAATGAATTGAACAAAACGAGAAAGGGTGTCAATATAACCATGTACGATGTATCCATAGATCATTATTATCTGAGCAAACAACTTGCAACAAGCTAATAAGGATCATGATCCATTTTGGACAGAAACATGAAAGCTGTAAGATAAAACAGAGTAATCATAAGGAAAGTTCAAGTAACGTGGGATAAGATGGTAAAAAGTATTATCAATAACCTACTAACTTATACTACTAAATAAACAAAATGGGGAAACATAGTGGAATATCTCATAAATCTGAGCTACAAATGCAGATAACAAATATAGATTACTACCAGCATCTTAAATGAATGTCCATTTATCCAATAAAATGTTGCTAAATGAGTGTCCAGATCTACTGAAGTTACTATAGGGACCTTGTGAGCTATAATGTCCTAGCTTGCCCTTGCAACCAAATAGGAAATGCATGTTATATAGCATCGAGGGGGTGGGGATAAAAAAAAGATCTTGAAAGTTAGGCAAATTTCTCATAGGAAAATGTCCAAATTGGAAATGCATGTTAAATAGCATTGAAGGATTCCAGCTTACCCATGTAAATTTCCCATACGAGACCAAGCAAGAAAAGCAGGGCCTCCAAAGAAATCATTGAGATCAGAGTTGCTAATATTGAAATTCTGAAAAGGGATGGAAAAAAAAAACTTGATAAGATCCAAACAAAAATAAAGAGGACAACTTTGGACTAACATATAAACTAATAGCAATTCTCGACTTTGATCATGTGCATGAACAATGTCGAAACTAAAATAAAATAAAATGAATGTAGATTCAAACATATTGTAAAAGCCACGGTTAATTTCTGTGATAGTTTTAAAATATTATATTCAAAATTCCAAAACATTGAAAACTGACAACCATCGAATATAAAAGTAGAAAATGAAACTTGGAGAAATAGCTTGATTTTTTGCATGCGGACTCCTGTCCTCAAACTACTTGCCCAGGCAAAGTGCCTATGATTTGGGAAAAGAGGAGTAGTTTCAAGTTTCAACTCTATTGACAAGTAGAAGATGTTCAAAGACACTAAAGTTTGTTAATGAGTAGCTCTCTCCAATTGAAAAAGAATAATAAGAAAGAAAAATACTACGAAATAAAGTAATGACTGTTATAGTCGAGGGGAGGTCCATCCATTTATGAATAGCAAGAATGGTATGTGCTTACTCATTAAGTACTTGAACGCTTTTACTTAAACCCAGATTTCTCCAAAATTGTACAGAAATATTGAATGAAAGTAAACATAAGCAAGCGTAAATTTTTTGATCTGTTAGATGATAAAGATTAGCAAGAACCTGGAAAACTTTTTGCCAGATGGCTTCTTGGCCGGTGAATGCCAAGGGCATATTGATACCCTGAAGAGCCATCCAATCGATCTCCTTCTCCCATCTTTGCCAATCCCACCAAGCATATGTATCTTCAACAATAATAAGAGAATGCTTCAGAAGATAAATGAGAACTTGCAAGCTTAGGAATTTCCAAAAAGTTGGCTTAAAGCTGTAATATACTCTCTCTGTCCCAAAATGATCTTCCCATTTGCCATTTCTCATTGTCCCAAAAAAATCTTCCAATATCTACAATTTGGGCTTAAAAGTGCATAACAAAACACGGCTAGTGAAGCAAGTGTTCATATTCTTAAAAAGTTTGAATAGTCAAATGAGAAGACCGGAGGGAGTAAAGACCAAGGCTTACAACTAGATGTGACAGCATTCTGGTAGTAGTTCCATGGAACAGGTCTTTGTACTAACAATCCATCATCTTGAATACGAGGAAGAGAGCCTGCCTTAGGTACTGAAGAGAGTTGGACACCACCAGTTTTATCCCAAGATATATGTGCTCCGCACCAATGTTTGAGGTACCAATGCAGGCCACTCAGGAGATCCACTCCAGTGACACCACTAATTCTAACCAAATTTAAACACAAGGTGTCGGCATGTCAAAGAAGAGCCGTGGATTTTATTTGATCTATTCCACCAAAAACCCAACAACCTTGGCATTATTACAAAACAAAGAAAGATAAATTAACATACAAAATTTCTGGAGTGCCACGTTCATTGAAGGAAGGGTGGTTGCTTATCCCAAAGCATGATTCTCCACCACAACGTTCCTATAGTACAATATCGTAGAGCAATAGTTTTACCAAAGAGCCAATTATAACAACTTATACTAGGACATCAACAAGAAAACAATTGAAGTTGGATAAAATCAAATGGAAGCATGACAATTAATTTAGTTCACCCAAATTCTTCCATGCGTGCTGCACACATAGCTGTACTCTCGCTTAATCCAAAGTTGATTTCAGTATAAAATTCTAAAGCAAAAACCATTAAAAAAAAACAGAATGTTTTCTTTGCTTTTTAATTTCAACATTTCAGTTGGAGATCACATAACATGGATAATCGCAGGAGTACCAATTATGGTTAGTACCCATCTGTTCAAAGAGTCCCTTTAGGGTGTTGTTATACACACCCGTAAAACCTATGAATACACCCGTAAGGCTAAATTCACCCCTCAACAATAAAACAAACTCATTAAACTTCCTATTATACCCTTCAGCCCTCAAAAATAAAACAATAATCAACTCATTCACACACCCAATCCACATCAATTTGTTTTGGGTTTACTATCTCTCTCTCTAAGTGTTCTTCCAACCTAGGTTTTATCTTTCTCAAATCCTTTTAACTTTCCAATTTTGAAAGTTAATCGAAGAATAGATATTAAAGAATCAAACCAAGGCACGAATCCATGTAATGTTGAAAAATCTGAGTAAAAACTTGAATTTTACGGGTTCGGCCACCCACTACCGAAAATTATGCCACGGTTCGGCATACCAGGGCTGAACTTTTTCAAAAAGTTCGGCCGGGTGTGGCCGAACTTTTTGAAAAAGTTCAGCCCTGGTCTGACGAACCGTGGCATAATTTTCGGTAGTGGGTGGCCGAACCCGTAAAATTCAAGTTTTTACTCAGATTTTTCAACATTACGTGAATTATTGCCTTGCTTTAGTTTTTTAATGTCTATTCTTTAATTGACCTTTGAAATTAGAATGAATGAAAGGATTTTGAGAAAAGTAAAACCTAGGTTGGAAGAACATTTAGAGAGAGAGAGAAGTCAACAATTGCGGGTGTACAAGGTGGGTGTGGGTATACAATATATATAAAGGTTAGTTTGGACATTTCATTCGATGGCATTTTTGAAAGAACTTGGATTACGGGTGTCTTCATAAGATTTACGGGTGTGTATAAACAACACCCCAAAATCATTTGTGTTGAATACTCCTACTAGTCTGACAGATGTTTACCTCCGCTTTTTAAATATAAAAGGTCAGAATCTTTAGAAAATTAACAGTTAGCTTTTTGTTTCTCGATTGAAAATGTTGGGATAAAATTCTCCATAAATCCACAAGGAAATTTGTCTTTTTGAATAATAAATGAGAGGAACAACGAATGAAGGTATATGAATCAAAAACTTAGTAAAATGGATACCTTAGAGATGATCTGAAAGTCGAAGCTAGATGAGTGAGAAGGAATAAGGCGATTAAGAACATCAACAGCGGCGGCCAGCTGTACAGAAGGGGGAGCAGTCTCTCGTTCCTGAATTTCGAGAAGGCGGGAAACGTACTTCACTCCGATCGTCGATGAGTGGCCGATATTGAAGAGGGCAGTGAGAAGGAGAAGGGTGATTATGGCGGGAGGCGAAGAAGCCATGAGAGGAGGAAAGGAGAATTGAGGGAAACCCTAGCCGGGGGTGGAGTGAACAGTAATAATAATCCATTGGTATTATAATGGAGGAAGAAGAGGACGACCCCGTTGGAGGAGAGATTCTGTAGGTTGGAGGAGTAGTGACAAATTTGCAGGCCGGGAAAGATTAAATACTGAGGCGAGGTGATTTTTGGGGCCGACTTTGAAGATGTTGAAAAAGGACAAAAGTCTGCTTACAAGACACGCAGTAGCCGTTAGATGAAATCTTGCTAAGATCAAGTTTGTTTGACCATTAATTAGAAAAGATTTTTTTTTTTTTTTGATTTTCATGATTAACATCAAATAAAATAAAAAAACTACTGATTTACTCTATGGTTTACGACAAAAAAAAAAAAAAAAAGAAAAAAAAAGTGTTTAATTTTTTATTGCAAACAATGTTATTAAAAATATTGTATTTGTAAGACCAATCACTCGTTAATTCAACATCTAATTATTGTTTAATAACTGTATTTGTACATAGTTTTGTAATTTTTTCTAAACTTTAGCACTGTTCTTTTGCAATTTTAGATACTAAAATGATATATTATAAAATTAATGTACCAAATTTAAGTGTACTTGTGCTGCCATAGTGCCAAGCACTTGTTCGATTACCATTTTGTCCTAAGAGTTTGTCAAAAAATTAAAGTTGGTTACCGTCCATTTTTACAAGGGCAAATTGGAATTTAGATACTTAAGTTTTACACGAAATTGCAATTGGTTCTTAAATTTGTCAAAGCTGCGATTTGACTTCTAAGTTTGTTGAACCAGAGCAATCAGGTGTAAAACTCGTTAGCTAGTTAAAAAACTAACGAAATGTATATCATGTGCGAAACACGCGAGTTTTAAGAGGGGAAACTTGTCATTTCCGATTGAAAAGGAATCTTACCCAATAGAAATTGGAAAATGGAAAAGGGGATCGTGAATTGCAGTCAAAGAACAAGCCCTAGCCCATCGCTTTCTTCCTGAGCGTTGTTCATCAGTAGTCGCCCGCCAACAGGCCACAATCACCACCCCTCCACCTGATTCTCCATTTCTAGCCCTGTTCGTTCATCCGGCAACAACTCCGACAATTTTTCGAGCTATCATAAACCCACGACCACCGAATCGATGTCCAATTCGAGGTTCACCTAGTTCAATTGAGCTGTTCTGATTTGGGAGAGAAAACGCATCATTGTCGGTTCAAAATGACAGTCTTTCGGTGGTAGTTGATGGTGGCGTTAGATGAAGAGGTAGGGGAGTGAAGAATGATGGAGGTGGGTGGGGTATGAGGATGACGAGGCATGAAAATATGGTTTGAAGCCGATGTAGGGAAGGGAACGACATCGGTGGGCTGCCGTGAGAGGTGATGGAGGTGCAGATTGAGGAAGAAGATGAAGAAATGGGTTTGGTTTTTTTTTTTGGTTTATAACTTGTTTGTGCTTTTGTACATGATTAAAAACATTTGATATTTTTTTTTTTTTTTTTTTGGGTATGATGGCTTGTTTCTAGGATTGATGATAGCGAAGGTGGTGGTGGGTAGATGGTGGTTGTTTGGGTGGTGGGGGATTATGCTAAAGGTTGAAGATGAAGTCATATTTATATTTCGACCCCTAATCTTTTATTTTTAACACTTGAAACTAAAATATTTGTAAGTGAGATTCATTTACGAGTGGAAATGACATATTTGCCCTCAATAAAAGTCACATATTTCGCACATGATATACATTTCATTAATTTTTAACTAGCTAACGAGTTTTGCACCTGATTGTTCCGGTTCAGCAAACTCAGGAGTCGAATCGCAACTTTGACAAATTCAATAACCAATTGCAACTTCGTGTAAAACTCAGGTAACTAAATTACAGTTAACCCTTTTTACAATGCATAGCGTTTCAAGAGGTAAAATACTTTATCCGCTTAAAAAACATAATTTTAGTTTATTCAATTTTTTAAATGATGTGCATGAATACTTAATTATCTCTACAAAATATTGTAACAGTTAATTAATTTATTTATATGAATATTTAATCATCTGATTATAAATTGTCAAAGTTTAAATTAAAAATGTGAAATTGATACTCCACATCGTTCGGATGGTCAAAAGTGATTTTTCTTAAACAATAATGTAAAAATAAGTGTGCCAACAACCATTTGGTTAACAGGTGTTTTTGTGACCTCCGATGGTTGAGTCATGATAATGGACTGTACTTCCACCTTCTCATTGAAACTCTTGTGAATTACGATGGATTGTACTATCATCTTCTCATTTGAAACAGGAAAAATTATCAGTATTTATTTGTGCTAAAGACAAATTTTCAAAATTAAATCGTAATACTCACGTCAACTAACTCACTTAATATATTTTATGCTGCTATTGATACTCACAACACCTTCATATTATAACCTCACCTCATTATTTTAGGGTGAAAAACGTGTTTCACGCTCGTTTTAATGTAAAGCATATTATCAAAATGCGGATACATTTTTTTTAAATAATCGAAAATAAAAAAACTCACTAGCACTTTTAAACATTATAACCGGCACATTTTAATACAATAACCGACACTTATTAACAATAAACCAACAATATTTTAACTATTCAACCAGCACTATTGAACGCTACAACCGGCAATCCTTAACACTACAGCCGATACAATTTAACGGTACAACCGGCAATCATTAACAATACCACTGGCCTTCTTTAGCAAACGTTAAAAGTGCCGGTTTGAATGTTTATAAGCATCATTTTAAAATTTGGCATTTTATAATATTAGAACCAACACTTTAAAATATTTGAACATGCACTTATGAAAAACTTTTTTTCGTCTAGTGTAAAACAAGTTTTTCGTAAGATTGACTTTATTTTAATAGAAAGTCTAAGCATAAATTCGACTTTCGTAAGTTAAAACAGATTTATTCACCTCCCAAAAATTTAGACATTCAAGTTATTGTATGTTAAAACAGATTTAGTCACTTTCCAAAATTGACATCCAAGTTAAGACAAAAGTCTATAAATTTAAGCATTTATTTAGGGTTTGGGGTTAGGGGATGGGAAAAAAAAATTCCTTAGATCGTTACTGTGGCAATGTTGTATAGCGTCCCATTATATGAACCAATGCGAAACAAAATGGAGTACCATTTTTTTCTTCATATTTTATTATATATTTGAAAAACTCAGAGTTTAAAAATAGATAACAAGGATGTTAATGCATTTTCACTATCATAGTAAAGCATCCATTACATGACTGGAAAAAGATAAACGGATAATGTAACATTGTACTTAAGCGTGTTTCACTTTTATGACTGAAATTATAGTTTTTATTTTTACAATCGTACCAAAAAAAAAAAGAAAAAAAAGAAGCCATTTCAGAGCTAAAACTTAACGTGGTTATCTTTATTAGCGAATAACAGCTAACAACCGTTACAATTCAAGGATTGAAGTTGCTGAAGCCGATACAATTTGTAATCACCATTACCACCAGGGCAATGCTAGGGGCACAAAAGAAGTACACAAAATGATGGATACAAAATGAGGTGACGATATTTTATTAGTTGCATCGATTGTGGACCCGATACACTCTAATTAAAAACACCAATAACATCTTGATGTTGGAACAAGATGGCTTGCAATACAAGTTATTTAGACTTTCATTAATAAAATCATGACTATAATATTAATATAAAGTATAGTCAACCCTAGTCAATGTGTAGAATCCCTGAAATGTAATTTACCTATTTATGATGGGCAAAATGGTAAATTAACATTGCTTAAGAAATGAATAGGTGTGGTCCCTAAATGAAATGCCACCAAGTCTACTATATAAAGGGTCTTCCATCAACCCTTTTCAAGACTACTTTTACTTTACTTTCTCTCTTATTATTCTCTTCATTATTGTCTAGAAGTGTTTGAGAAACTAAAGGGCATTCATCATTTAGAAGATCCATTTTCCTACATCTTCTTCTTCATCTTAATTCTCCCTACCAACATCTACCATGGATTCAACAGGTATAGTCCTAACGCTTCCGCTTCATCTCTTCCTCAATCTTTTACTAAATATGAGTGTGGCATTCAGGGATATAAAATTGTTCCATCAATTGGTATCAGAGCTCCGTTCATTATTTAGTTTGAGTTTGAGTTTTTTTAAGAAAACCTTTTTGCTTTAATTTGATTCATATTTTGCTGTTGAATCATAAAGATTTGATGTTGATTAGAGACTCTAATTCATTCATAGAGTACTAATAATCATCATCTAAAATTCAGAAAATGGTTTGAAAGTTTTGTTCATTAAACTCAATGGTTCAAGTGTGACTATCCCTTCATAACATGGTTTTATGTCTAGTGCATACCATGTGGATCTACTCACTTGATTCCATTAATTTTAAAACAAGATTATCCCTAAATAACATGGTTTTATGTTTTAAGTACATACCATGTGGATCTACTTGTTATTCATGCCTTTTGGGAAAAATTTGGACAAAAATCAAAGAAGTGCAGAAAATATGGCACGGTCGTGCCCTTTGTTTGGCACGGTCGTGCGCATTCATTCCTTGAACCGGTGCATCTGAATAGTGCTGGTCCGAACGGGTGTCTTGTTTAATCCGGTCGGACCGGTTCGTTTGGCATGGTCGTGTCTCTGGTTTAGCACGGTCGTGCTCATTGTACCGTGAAAACATGCACTTTCGGATAATTTTGGCACGGTCGTGCATCATTTTTAGCACGGTCGTGCAAAGTGTGCCGCGAGAACATGCCTTTCTGTAAATTGTTGCACGGCCGTGCATCTTTCTATGCTCGACCGTGCAGCCACCGTTCATCAGAATTGGATTTTTTGAAATTTTCTGTATAATTTTGTTTTTCCCTTTGGAACAAAATATACATTTTTTCAAACCCTAAGGCATTGATTAATTATATGCTTTGACAATTTTATTCATTGTTTAAATAATATTGTCGCCTAAGTGATTTACGTTATTTAAACCCTAAAATTGTAAAATGTTGGATGTTTAAGTTGATATGTGAATAACTTGAATTTTCCAAAGAAGATCTTGACATTGGACTAAACTTGGGCATTCATGTGGTAACAAGTAAAATGAACATTAGGTTATTTTCTTAGGTACTTATGTCGGCCCAAAGGAACACTAAGTATTTATTAAAATATAAGTTCAAATTACTTGTTGCCTAAGGCAATCATTTATGAGTCAACTCGCAATCCAAATATTAGTTTTGATGTCATGTTGATTGTCTTGTTGATGGATTTCGTTGATATAATTAATCATTTTTCATTATGTAGTGTCTTATACATGTTTTGTATTCATTATTGTTCTCGAAATTCCAACAGATTTACTTATAGCTTCATCCGTGATTACTGCTATGAGTACCGTACCGATGCTTAATGGGACTAATTTTAAAACTTAGAAAAATAAATTGATGATGATCTTAGGCTATATGGACATAGATCATGCATTAAGGGAGCCGTTTCCTCTTCCTCCCTCTAACGAAAGCACTCAAGAAGAGTGCTTAAATGAGGAGAAGTGGAAACGCTCTAATCGTGTGAGCCTAATGATCATGAATATAGTTGTCCCAGAGACCATTTTGACCGGTATCTCCAAGGATATTGATGCTAAAATATTCCTTGATATGCTTGAGGAACGTTTGGCATCTACCTTCTCTCATGGGACAAAGAGAAAAGGGAAGGATGTTGCGGTTGCAAGAAATAAGAAGCGTAAGGGATCATCTAATGATCATGAAGAATGCTTCTTTTGCAAGGACCTCAATCACATGAAGTACGACTGCCCTAAGTATCACGTTTGGCGTGCTAAGAAATGTATGTCATTTGGTCTTTGTTTGTGATAAAGGGTAATTTGGTTTCATTTCCTACATATACATAGTGGTTGAATATTGGAACGACAACTCACATAAAGGAAGATTATGTAGGATTGCCTGAAATACCGAAGTCCTGGAGAAGATGAAGGATTCATCTATATGGAAGCCAGGATCCGGTTGAAGTGCAAGGCATCGGGAATTTTTGTTATTGTTAAAGTACTTAGTAATATTTGTATAAATACTACATTTGTTGTACCGTCATTTAGACGGAATTTGATATTTATCACACTATTGAACAAAGAAGGTTATTTTGTTCAATTTTATAAATGTGATTTTTATTTTTATTCCAATGTTGATGGTACTAGTACTTTGTCAAGTAGTCTTTATTCACTTGACCTTATTTACACAATAAATGAATCCCATAAATAATGAAACCAAAACTAGAAAGCAAAAGTTATCAAGTAAATTTTAAGGCATAGGCGTTTGGGTCATATTTCCAAGAGGAAAATTGATAAGCTTATGTTAAAGGAAATCTTGAACAAACTTAATATTTCGAAAAATACTTTTGCATTAAAGCCTTAAAAGAAATTTACAAACATTAAAAGAATAAGTATTCTCGAGAGCATCAAGTGTCTCAAAGAACTAATACATTCAGATATTTGGGGCCATTCATTAATCCTTCATGGAAAGGTCAACAATAGTTATTATGTTTATAAATGACTACTCTCAATATGGATACATTTATTACTTCATGCAAAGACTCAAGTTATGGACGTTTTCAAGTCTTATGAGGTCAAAGTTGGAAATCAACTTTGAAAGACTATTAAGAACATTATGTCCAATCATGATAAAGTATATCATGGTTGGAATGTTTGTTAAAGGGAACAACGTCTAGGTCCTTTTTACTCGCTATTTTGAAGAGTGTGGGATTGTCTCCATCAACATTAAGCCGGGTACGTCTAGCATAAATGATGTACACAAGAGACATGATAAAATCCTTAAGGAAATGGTAATAAGCATGTTTTGTGCTTCTTTTACCTCACTCATTATGGGCGATACATTAAAACCGCAGCCCTTATTCTCATTAAAGCTCTCTCTAAGCTACTAATAAAAACCCTTTATAATTTTGGGACGAATAATGAACACATCCTTAAATCATCTTCATTTATGGGGTTGTCTAACATAAGGGTAGACCTTATAAGTCTACTAAGGGCAAGTTAGACATAAGATTGTTAGTAGTTATTCATGAGGTAAGCCGAGAGATCTAGGGGATATATAAATTTTACAACCCAAAAATTTGAACATTTTGAAACGAGAAAAGCTAGGTTCTTTGAAGATGTTGAATTTAGTGGGAGATTAGGTGTAATATTTTGAATTTGGAATAGAAGAGGCATCCATTTCTTCACCTCTTCCATAAGTTTCAATTGGATTTCAAATTTTGTACTTGATATTCAAGAAGAATATGCAATTCAAAATAAATACGGGTTCCCTATAAATATTGAACAACATGAAAATGTTGATCATAAGAAGGAAATTCAACAACCTCAAAATTAGGAAGAACCAAGTGCCCTTAAAGAGATACAATAGAGTAAGAAGGATTGCAATACCGGATAATTATGAGATGTATCTTACCGAGAAATAAAGGACACATAGGTTTAGTGGGAGATGAGTCATTCATCTACCATAAAGCCATTAATGGTCCTAATTCTCATAAGTAGATTAATACCATATATAAAGAGTTGAAATCTTTGAAAGATAACAACTTTTGGGATCTTTTACATTACCTAAAGATGTGAAACATATAAATGGGTCTCTAAGACCTAAAAGGATTCACAAAAGTAATGTTGAAAGATATAAAGACCCATCTAGTTGCTAAAGAATTTTCAACTCATAAGAAAGGCATAATTATCAAGAAAGAAACATTTTCCGATATCTTCTAAAAACTCTTTTAGAACCATTATGGCACTAGTAGCAATTTGTGTCTTAAGCTTCATCAAATGGATATTAAGAACTTTTCTTAATGGAAACATTGGGGAAACTATCTATATGAAGAAATCCATTTATGGACTTAAGTAAAACTTCTCATTAATGGTACTGTTAGTGACCCGTCGATACTCGACGGGGAATAGTAAACCAATTAATTAGGAATTATAATTACAATTTGTATTTAAAATGAAAAAAAAATTAATTAATGAGTTGTAATGTGGGCACCAAATTAACATATCCAGTCCAACATCTCCTCTACCTTGAAAGTCACAACATAAGATACATTCTTAATCCTCCAAATAAAATTAATCATGCTACCAGAAAATGCAGCATCTTTGATGAGAGAAAGAGGAAGAGGATATTATCAAATACAAAGTCTGCATGAAGATCAAGGTCAGAAATGAGCTTGGGAATTATAAAGAAATAGTAGCAACCAGTGGCGAAGCTAGTAATTTTCAGGAAGGATGTCAAGATTGTTTTCGAGATAATATTATATTTGATGTATCCAAATTTTAGTATTTAAAAGGGGTCAAAATAATAAATTAGTGCAATTTTTTCTTAAAACTAAAGGGGTCAAAATTTATAAGTTCTTCCTTTTTAGTAGTACAATGTCATTTTAAAAATATTTAAAAGGGTGAAAATTGACACGTTTCAAAATTAAAAGGGGTCAACTGACCCCCTATAGCATGTATGTTGCTTTGCCACTGGTAGGTAGCAACTCCTAAGAAGTTACATGGTCAATGTGCTATCCTTGTAGGACTTCACACCTATGGTATCCAATTCTGCAATTGCTTCATTAAAGACCTAGAAACATTGAACTAAACAGGCACACCAACATATTCTTAAATGAATTCTAAGATCAGTAAAATTGACTTTACAGAGAGAGAGAGAGAGAGAGAATAATCAAAAAGCGAAATTTGAATATGCACCTATTTTGGTGCAATAGATTGCAAGCCCAATCTGAAAGTTTAGAATCTCACTTTGATCTATGGTTTTACAACTAAAGGTCATTCTAAAAAAAGTATGAGGGCTACTATTCACACCCGCAAAATTGCTGAATGCACCCGCATTATCATTTTTTACAAAAATATCATAACGCAAAATGTCTTTAATAACCCTCTTAGTAAAAAAATATATATATCTCCATCTCTAGTCATACATTTTATCAAACATCTAACTTGCGTTCTTGAATTAACTGTTTTCAGAAGCCTTCCCCAACAAATTCATAATAGAACACAAGAAGCTATTGAATCGAGGAATTGATCCGGAAACTCATTAGCTGATGAACGATCAAAACCACCACAAACAAAATTGGAATACCAAATAAAAAGATGCAACAAAAAAAAAAAAAAAAAAAAAAAAAAAAAGAAATAGATTGGAGGAAAGAAAAAAAATAAGGAACTTGAAATAACCATAGATAGATGGCCCAGTATGTAGAAAAGCACCCGGGAAGAAAAAGTGGACATTGTAAAAAAGAAATAGATTTGAAATAAATTTGTGATAAGGCAAATCTGTTATATTTTGATTTTGTAGAGGTTAACCAGATTTAAACCATAACTATATTATATACACCCTTTTTAAAAAAATAAACTAAAATTAAGTTGAATGTGCCAGTGGAATAATGACGTGGAATTCCACGTGGCTGAATGAGAGAGCATAAAATTACTCTGCTATATTATATATATGGATAGGACTCTTAGTCTGGGACGTACCAAAATGGAAAGTAGGACTCTTAGTCTGGGACGGAGGGAGTAACTATTATGATTAACTAATACTATTAATAGTAATTTTTATTTTATTTAATAGTTAATTATAATAGTTAAATATAAATTGGGACGCACCAAAAAGGAAAGTAAGAACTTTAAATTTGGACGGAGTGAATAATAATAATTATAATAAACTAATATTATTAATAGTAACAGTTAATTGATATAGTAACTATTATGATTAATTAATATTAAAAATTAATATTTAACTTATATAATAACTATTATAATTAACTAATACTCTTACTATTAATAGTTAACTGTTATTTGCTTAATACCATTAGCTAATACTATTAGTTACTACATAAGGTAACTATTATAATAGCTATTATTAATAATAGTAATAGTTAACTAATATAGTTAACTATAATAGTAACTATTACTAATAAGAGTAATAGTTAACTATAATAGTTAACTATTATAATAGCTATTATTAATAATAGTAATAGTTAACTATAATAGTTAACTATTATAGTCAACTATTACTAATAATAGTAATAGTTACTATAATAGTTATCTATTATAGTTACACTTTATAGTAACTATTATTATTAGCTAATAGTATTAGCTAATGAAAAGAAAATGAAAAGTCACTTATTTATTAGTATATTGTTGATGTGACTTCTGCAAATGCAAGTTTTCTCTATTGTTTGTCCACATGTCAATACTATAGCTCTTTTGACCAAATTTAATATATATATATATATATATAAATTTGAACGTAAAATAATGACGTGGAATTCCACGTGGCTGAATGAGAGAGCATAAAATTACTCTGCTATAGTATATATATGGATAGGACTCTTAGTCTGGGACGGAGGGAGTAACTATTATGATTAACTAATACTATTAATAGTAATTTTTATTTTATTTAATAGTTAATTATAATAGTTAAATATAAATTGGGACACACCAAAAAGGAAAGTAAGAACTTTAAATTTGGACGGAGTGAATAATAATAATTATAATAAACTAATATTATTAATAATAATAGTTAATTGATATAGTAACTATCATGATTAATTAATATTAAAAATTAATATTTAACTTATATAATAACTATTATAATTAACTAATACTCTTACTATTAATAGTTAACTGTTATTTTCTTAATACCATTAGCTAATACTATTAGTTACTACATAAGGTAACTATTATAATAGTTATTATTAATAATAGTAATAGTTAACTAATATAGTTAACTATAATAGTAAATATTACTAATAAGAGTAATAGTTAACTATAATAGTTAACTATTATAGTTAACTATTACTAATAATAGTAATAGTTACTATAATAGTTATCTATTATAGTTACCCTGTATAGTAACTATTATTATTAGCTAATAGTATTAGCTAATGAAAAGAAAATGAAAAGTCACTTATTTATTAGTATATTGTTGATGTGGCTTCTCCAAATGCAAGTTTTCTCTATTGTTTGTCCACATGTCAATACCATAGCTCTTTTGGCCAACTTTAATATATATATATATATATATATATATATATATATAGATTTAAAGATTAATCAAGTTATTCTTTCATTTGGTTTTGAAATGAATCTTGATAAATATTGTATATACCATAAGTTCAGTGGGAACAAAAATTATAATTTTGGTCTTACATATGGGTAATATTTGCTTGCTAGTAATGTTTTAAACCTTAATAAGGAAACTAAGAAATTTATTTGGAATGAAAATTCTTGGTGATGCATCTTTTTGTATTAGGAATCCAAGTTCACTGTGAGTATTCACGGAGTATTTTGGGATTATCACAAAAGGCCTATATAGAAAAGGTATTACAAAAGGTATAGCATGCAAAACTATAAACCACTTGACACCCCTAATTTTAAAGGAGACATGCTTAGTCTCAAACAGTGTCCTAACGTTAATTATGAATCCAAGTACATAAAAAATATCCCTCTTTGCATCATCAGTAAGAAAGCTTAATAAATGCGTAAGTCTTGCATTCAATGTTGGGATACTTGGTCAATACCAAAGCAATCCAGAAAGAACATTAAGTAGTAGCCAAAAGAATGATATAGTATTTATAAAACACAAAGATCTACATACCTATTTTTAATCGGATAATCTTGAGATCATTTGGTATTCTGATATTTGTTAAAATTACATGGCTACATAAGTTTTAATGGACTGTGATTTGTCAAAACAAGTGTCGAAAGACCAATTAAGATATGACTATCAGGTAGCCGTTCCGTACTCTAACAAAATGTTTATGGATTTAGACATTAAGTATCTTGTTATACAGAAAAGAGTACAAAATGAACAGAGAAATACAACTTATTAGAACACTCCATAATTTAACGAATCCATTTATGAAACGTTACCATCTTTAGTGTTTCACGAGCATGTTGCTCATATGGGTGAAACAATTTGATAACATTTAATTTAGTGGGAGTTTTGTGTTGTACTTCATTAATTGTTATATTATTTTGATCTCATTTGGTAAAGTTGGACTAGTTGGAGAATATGTTTATATATTCATTAAGTTCCATGCTACACATCTATACTTTTGATCTATGTCGTTTAGTTGGATTGGTATATGTGATTATAGTGGGTTTAGTTGCGAATCAATTACAACGACTGCCCCTTTAGTACTATATTTATATGGCTAATGGACGAGATTGTTATAGATGACAACAAAGTGCACATAAGGGTTGTCATTTATATTATACTTATGATTTAAAAGGAAGAACTTATTTGCAACCCAAGTGAGAGATTGTTGGAACAAGATGGCTTGCAATACAAGTTATTTAGACTTCCATTAATAAAATCATGAATATAATATTAATATAAAGTATAGTCAAACCTAGTCAATGTGTAGAATCCCTGAAATGTAATTTACCTATTTATGATGGGCAAAATGGTAAATTAACATTGATTAAGAAATGAATAGGTGTGGTCCCTAAATGAAATGCCACCAAGTCTACTATATAAAGGGTCTTCCATCAACCCTTTTCAAGACTACTTTTACTTTACTTTCTCTCTTATTATTCTCTTCATTATTGTCTAGAAGTGTGAGAAACTAAAAGGCATTCATCATTTAGAAGATCCATTTTCCTACATCTTCTTCTTCATCTTAATTCTGCCTACCAACATCTACCATGGATTCAACAGGTATATTCCTAACGCTTCCGCTTCATCTCTTCCTCAATCTTTTACTAAATATGAGTGTGGCATTCAGGGATATAAAATTGTTCCATCACTTGACACAATATTTTGTGAGCCAAGTTTTGTGAGATTTTTTTGTGACTTTTTATTTACCGTTACCACCAGTCCACCACCATCACCACTATCACAATCCCGCCATCACTATCACCATCATCACTACTCCCCCCACTACCACCATCACAATCCTACCATCACTAATGGCCAAGTCATTACAATTTAGTCAATTTTGTTAATTGATTCTTTAAATATGTTTCGGTGTTGGTTTTTGTAAAATTTCTGTTAATAAAGATTAACGCAGTTAAGTTTTGGGTCTAAAATGAAGCCCTTCTTGTGATACGATGTTAAAAATGAAAAATAAAATATTCAACACCAGAGAAACTTAAACGGTCCAAATTACGAAGGACACTAGATCATAAATTCACGATAGGAGGAAAATGGATACTTAACACTAGTAAAAGATAAATGGACACCGCAGCAACAACTTAAACGGTCCAAACTATTGTACCCATACTATTATTCCCTCATAACTGGTCTGGTCTCATGATCTGTCACATAAAAGAGAGCCTCAAAACTGGATATTTCTAAGCCATTCAGGCTTCTGTTTCAGACAAAAAAAGCATATATCCATCAGTAAAACTAGCCAAAAAAAAATTTTGTCTTGCCAAATAGACGAATCACAGAGCCATTAGAACATACTACGAGAATAGGTTACCTGGCCAGAAAAAGGAACGCACTCCACATAGGATTTATTTCTGCAAAAAGATCAAGGACAACCATCGTGGGAACAGTATAGGAGTGCTTGCGAAAGAGCACACATTTGCAATCAGGAAAATAATTGGCATGCCGAAGGTCTAAAGTGATGGGCTGATGGCATTCAAAGAGCACACATATTTGCAATCAGGAAAATGATGGCACTCAAAAGGTTTAAGTTTGGTAAATGAAAGGGTGAATTCTGGGAGTTTTTTTTTTTTTTTTTTTTTTTTTTTTTTTTTTTTTAGTTCTGATGTAATAAAGCCTTTTTTTTTCAAATTTTTAAACATGCTGACAAGGATGTTAACTTGGGTTTCCAAGTATGTCACCCTTTTCCGGAATTATTTATCCTTTTGCCTATCACTAGTCTTGCGATCAGAACCCACACAAATGCTTCCAAGATGGACTAAACTAGACAATTATGATACAATATCTACACACGTACATTCGTATCAAACAAATGCTTCCGTTTTAGAGGAGCACCTGTGCCAGAAAAGTATCTCAATGCACAACATGAAGTATATATTGCATTTAATTGATTCATGCACATCAAGGCCAATCCTCACTGCAAAACCCCATCCCCACATCGGCAATGTGCTATTTAAGTGGCCACATGCACAAATATCGTCCATGGATTTTTAGGTGGGTATGTACTAAGCCAAGTGCACCCAATATGTTTATGTTCACTGGGCCGTCGTTGTGGTGCTTATGTCGCGGACAGGAACAATAATGAAAATTTTAAAATATGCTCCCTCCGTCCCAAAATGATAGTCCTCCTTTCCATTTCCATTTATGTTTGTCCCAATGATAGTCCAAATTCAAAAATTGATATGCTAAAATGATTAAACTTCCAAACTTCAACCTTTTGATGAATATATTTCGTAACGCATGGTTGTTGCAAGAGAGAGTTTAGTGGGACTAATAATTGGACCTCACTCACTAAGGGCGGTAATAAAAATGACAATAAGTTACTAATATGTTTGAATAGTCAAACGGGACTATCATTATGGGACGGAGGGAGTTTGGTTTAAATATAAAACAATGTAAGTTTCATACTAGAGGGTTAATTGATCAGAGTAATATACAGTACTCCCTCCGTCCCAAAATGATCTTCACATTTGACTATTCAAACATTTTAAGGATATGAACACTTGATTCACTAGTCATGTTTTGTTTGGGCACTTCTAAGCCTAGGTTGTAGAAATGTGAAGAATTGTTTGGGACAATGAAAAATGCCAAATGAGAAGATCATTTTGGAACGGAGGGAGTATTACGTAAAGATTTAATGCTAATGAAGAAGAAGCCATGAAGATTTAATGCTAGTGAAGAAGAAATCACATGGCAGTTGCTCTCAATGTGTTCGGAGAGCACTACTCATGGATTTTGGATTGAATTGATTATCCAAATATTCAATTATAATTATCATGGTACGGTGATTTTCTGGCATGTTTGCATTTTTCTTACACTCACTATTTTCTTCCTTACCATATTATCAAACATTGGAGATGGAAAAGAGGAATCTGTTTCATGTTTAAATGATGCTCAAATGTACAAAAAATGAGATAGTGGGGAGAGAGAGAGAGAGAGAGATGATGATAAAGATAATACTAACCTTCATTTGTGGATGTCTCGAGTAAGGATCATATGCGAAAAGCCATCCCTAAAAACAAAACTATATCTGTAAGAATGTAAACACAAAACGAACCAAACTAAAAAAAATAAAAGAACAGACATGATAGGTCAAGGCTGCCAAAGAGATCTAGCTCAAACGGCATCCGGTATTACTTTCCACCCAATGCACTTCAAGTGCACTCTTATAATAGCTTAAGACAATACTAGTTCTGATATCAGATAAATTATACACACACAGAGTGTATTGTGCAAACTTACGGCATCTCAAACTCCCTCTGTCCCAGAAAGATAGTCTCATTTTGACTTTTAATGGTCAATAGAAATGAACTTTGACCAACCATTGGTGACGATCTAATCATTCTAATGAACTTCTAAAATTTGTAATTGATAAATCATTAAGTGATTTATCAATAACAATTTTTAGAATTTCATTGTGATCATTAAATTGACACATAGTTTATTTTTGTTGACCATAAAAAGTCAAAATGAGACTATCTTTCTGGGACAGAGGGAGTATAATATTAATAAGATGTGGCAGCATTCAGGAAGATCATTGAGGAGGTGGTTACTGCTTTTCCTATTGGATTAAATGATAGGGTTGGGATTTTGGTCTGAAGGTGTTCGATGAATGTCCCTGTAGAAAACGGGCAGGAAGATAAATAGGGAGACATGTGAGAGGTGATCAAAAGCAAAACCTGCATCAACCAAAAAGCATTTTCATCGCTACTTTGCATTCCCCTGAAGACATGGGAGACATGTGAGAGGTGATCAAAAGCAAAATGTGCATGTCACATGAGGGATATTTTTAACATTTTCTTTGAAAAGAGAAGGACAAAAATGTCAATTTGTTATTATGGTGGCATTTTCTTTCTCCAACCAACCCCACCAGTCAACAACCACCACTACCACCATCTTTTCCAAAATTCGGCCGCCACCTTCACCACCACCCAAATCCGACACTCACCACCATCAATATTCCTCCAAAATCACCAATTTCACAACTTCACCAAAGTGAAAGCGCAGATCTGGGCATAAATTGAAATGAACAACAATCAAAAAAACATTTCTAAATTCCAGATCTCGGCAGAATTCGAACAAAAGAAAAAACTTTAAATTACATTAAAAAAAATCAAAATCCCATGATTTTTTTTCCAGATTAGCAGAGTGGGAAGAATGGGAATGGGAATGGGGGAATAGATGAGAAAGAGGAGGGTGGGGTGTAGATTCAGAAACTGGTCAAAAATGGCCTAGCTTCAGCACTACTTGCGGCAGCGGTGGCAGGGGAGAAGGTGGATCGAGAGAGTAGATGGGTATAGCGTAACAGAGTATGGTGGTTGGGTTAGGATCGCTCGACACACAAGATCGGAGATCGGGAAATTAGGGGGAAAGGGCCATCGAGATTTGGGTGTGTGAGGGTGGAGAGGGGCGGCAGGGATGGATGGGGAAGAAGGGAGGAAGAAGGATGAACTGGGTTTCTCTTATCTTTTTGTTTTTGATTTCTTTTTCTTTTTCTTTTTTAATTTCTTTTTGGTTACTTTACATTTTTTTTATTTATGATTTTTACTATCCCATATTATTTTTATTCTTTATGTTGTCAATGTATTTTTAATAAAATGAATTTATTATTTTGATAAAAATTTATAGTTTTATTATTTGATATAAATAAGAAAATCTAATATTGAAGAGAATAATAAAATAAAGGTTAACTGAAAATTAGAAAGAAAATGTCCAAAACACCCCTCATGTGACATGCACATTACCATTTCTCGTTAATTTTCTAACGCCGTTAGGGGTCATAGGGCATCGGACCTTTGCCCGTTGCCCTATGATCTCGGTCTCCAGTGGGCGGCTTGCTTTCATGATTCGGTCTCTGTCCCCAAACTTCAATTTCTTTTTCTCCTCTGCAATGGCTGTCGCATAAACCACATGGTATAATTCCGACTTCGTATGAGTTTCCCTTACCGATAACTCATAAGTGAGGGCATCAGACCTTTGCCAGTTGGTAAAACACACTATTATTTCTCTACCGGTAAGCCGTTCTTCAATAGAGTCGGCCAGGTTCCTGAATCATTGAAAGAAATCCATGGTCGACTCGTTCTTACCTTGCACCATATTAGCCAAGTCGGAGAGCCTTTTCTTTCTTGCCCCAGCAGTGGAGAAGTACTCCAAAAATTTACTCTTTAACTTAGAAAAAGAGTCAATGCTTCCCTTTCCTAGATCCATGAACCAAGACCTAGCTGCTTTCGTCAATGTACTGGCAAAGGCTTTGCAAAGGATATCGTCTTCATTTGATACCAGCGCCATCATGCCCTCAAAAGATGAAGGTGATCCAAGGCGTCGGAGTTGCCAGAGTACTTGTCTAGATTGGGGAGCTTTAGTTGCGGATTAGGTGGAGAACCCCTTATCCATTGTGCAAAAGGACGCATTGCATCGTAGTCATTCCTAGGCCTTCTCTGCCTTTGGTTCACCTCTATGTTTTCGAGCCTTTCTTTTAGATCCATTAGTGTTCGATCGTTGATTTGCGAACTACGATGAGAGCTCCTTCGTCTATCCCTTCCTTTGTCTCGACTTTTCCCAACGACTAGGCTTACTTCTGGGTCAGGGGAGGTCGTCTTGGCGGAGTGCGATGGGTCGGGGCCTGCCTTTGTGGAGACCGACGTCTGTCATCTTTTCAGCGTCTTTCTCCCAGAATTCTAACGTCAAGAGATTCAGCTTCTTCTTCTCTTCTTTGATTTATCTGATTTCTCAGATCTCTTCCTTCTCTATTAATTGGGCCAAGTCGACCTTCGAGTCGGCTTGCTCGGTTTTCCTGGGGAACATCACGTGGATCCCGGTCTCGTCGGCCATCAGCACGTGGGATTTCCCTATGGTTACTCCTATCATCCTCATGAGCTCCTCTAGTTCTGGAGGGCTGGAGGAGATGTGCCATGGAGTGCTCAGGGTCATATTCCAGGAGGGCTCTTTGAGCATCAGCCAATTGTTGGAGCGTCGTGAGATTTTGTTGGAGCAATGCCCTTCGATCCAAAGGCTGTGGTCTTGAAGGACCAGCTTCGCTGTTTTGAGGTCGTGTAGTTGTTCGCCTCCGTCGTCCATTGATTTGAGTAACCTCAGGTGGAGGCCCTCTTGAACGCGTATGCATGCTGCCCCCATGGGGTTGAGGCGGAGGTGGAGGGAGCCCTTGAGTTTGAGTAGCGTTATTGGCCACGTTAAGCTGTGGCGGATTGGGGTAGCCTTCCGACGTAACACTTGCTCGTTGCCCGTCGGCAGGTATTTCAGCCATGAGGAGATTGTGGTTATCCGAACAAAAAGTTCTCCGATCGTTCGTTTCCCGGCAATGGAACCAAACTAATGCTGCCAAAAACGTACCGGATCAGCCTTTCAACTAACGGTTCGGATAATCCCAGCAGAGAGAACCTCCTCGTTCGGATCTACACACACGAAACATAAACGTAAACTAGACGGGGCTTCACCGGTGAAGGCCCTCCGGCGTGAGAGTAAGAATACGCTTTGTATGAGATAAAACAAATAGAAATCAATTGACCAGAGTAAGAGCCAAGAGAATTCGTTACCCGTTTCTTGTATTGAGGGCCTGTTTATATATGTGTTGGTGAATTAATCCTGACTTGTCATGGAAACCAAGGAGTCCGTGTTGTTGTAGAAGTTATATATTAGGAAAGTTGAATCCTGATAAGGATTGTGATCTTTCTTTTCTGTGTAAAAGAGATCTTCTTGTTAAGTAAGGAATCCTTTTATTTGTACAGAGATTGGACTCTTATTTGTTGATTCCGCGGTATATTAGGGATGCAACCTTATCTCTATTAAATCGGCACAAGTCGGTGTATGGACCACAACTCGGCATATGTCGAGCCGGGACATGTCTTGGTCCTTGATTCTTGGGCTTGGGCCCGTACATGTCGTGGCCCAGTATCTCGGATGGTTTATGTCGTTCAGAGATAATTGAGCAAATGATGTTATATAGGCCTCTGGCTTTAGCTGAACTAGTATGATAGTCAATTAACACAAAGTTTAAGCAACCACAGACAGAAGAGAACGATTACAAGAACATAAAAGTGAAGATAATTTACCAGTTTTAAATTTGGCGGCTCCTTCCACATTCTGATGAGATAAGTTGTTCCAATATCAGGAACGGCAGCAAGAGCTCTCGAGCATTTGATTTTCTAT
The DNA here is from genome assembly GCA_026119855.1 of Campanula takesimana. Lineage (NCBI taxonomy): Eukaryota > Viridiplantae > Streptophyta > Magnoliopsida > Asterales > Campanulaceae > Campanula > Campanula takesimana. Next base: position 548,089 of record JAOWBW010000343.1, read on the forward strand.
CAGTTTTTACAAAGTAATGTCAGAGAGAAGAAGTTCCAATAATCTTAACTGATTGTTCTAGAAGAAATCCCAAAATGAATAATATTGAGGAAAAAGAATAATTGAAAGCAAATATGAAGAAATACCTAGGTTGTGGTGGTGAACCTCTCATTCTAATTCAGTGCTCTCCGAACCGTGTGGGAAGGTTTCCCATCACACGGCTCATCAACTTGATCTTCCGGGACCGGGCATTTGATTTTCTACCAGTTTTAAGAGAGTAAAGGCAGAGATAAAAAGATTCCTACAACTAATTTCAGACATTATTCAGAATAGTATGTATTTAGATTAATCTAATAGGACTATGATATACATCAGATCAATAATTGCAAGACATTATGAGATCCTAAATCATACTCCCTCCGTCCCAAAATGATCGTCCTACTTTTATTGCCATCACTACGATTGAGTTTTGAGCAATAATTATTGGTTGATTTAATTATCCTAATGACAATCTAGAACTTGTTATTTGATAGTATTGTTGATGGTGTATCAATTACAAGTTTTGGATTTTCGTTAGCAATGACAAAAAAGGTGGGATTTTGGGACGGAGGGAGTATCTACCTAGTATACACTCGACTCAATTAAGCCTTGGTGTGGATCACTCGAGGATGCACTCAACCTTATACACCACCAAAACCTCCATAGTTCTTTTCACTTTTGCTATTAATCTTCAGACAACTAATCACAAAAAAGTGAATCCCAATCGCTTCTTAAACGGTGATTCCCCACATCTCCAATAGCAAGAAAATGTCATGGAAGTTCTCTGAGAAACCTCAGCTATAAAAGCTTACCCCTGACTATAGATGATGTTTCCTAGGAGTTCACAGCACAAAAATAAACTACTACCTCCGTTACAAAAATAAGAGTCTTGTATTCCTTTTGGGTATATTCCACACAAAAAATATATTGATAGGGGACACTAAGTCTGGGATAGAGAAACAGTCAACTAGGATCCTACTACTTCCTCTCCATCCAACAAAATCAAATAAGCATGTACCATAGGATCATATGACCTTTTGCTGCCACAAATAGATCACCAACACACAAAAAAGGACAGCATGTAAGCATAACTCATAGATTAACAGATTAGACAATAGCAATAGAAATCATGACTAAATAATTGCCTTGCCTAATAAGCATGTACGTGTGCCTTTAAGAAGTGGTGATACAGTAAAAGTACACCGTCCAAAAGAGCATGAAAGGCAGAAGGAATTGAGTGGAAGCTAGAGAATTTAGTCTACAGGCTATTCGTCGAAGTACACATAAAATGGATTACTAGGTTGTAACTTTTACATCTCGTGAAGTAAAATTGAAATAGAAGTAGATAAGTCATTCAAGTTAATCTTCTGAGCAGACACCAAAAAAGGAGCTTTAGTCATAAATGTATTTAACATTATAAACTTAATACATATTCTCAGTTCTCTCCTAACTTAGATATGAGGAATGTTACGCCAAAATCAGGTACGAGTTCTACTGATACTCCTCCGTCCCAAAACAACTTGCACTAATTTCCTTTTTGGGTGTCCCATTAGTAAGTCCCACTTTCCTAAAATCTAAAATGTTCAAAAAAAAAAAAAAAAATCACCCTACCCCACTTGTCACACTCACACACTTAAACTGTGGGTCCCACTCTTAGCATAATTACAGGATATTGTGATTAGCCAGATAATGTCTTGTGATTGCAGAATCAATCAGCCAAAGACCCAAAAGAAAGTTGTAAACATATTTAAGAACCCTGCTAATAAGAATAGAGTGATAACTTAATATTCAGCCCCTAACTACTCAACGTAAATGGATACCCCACATTAACAACATAATTTTGTATAAGCTATCTGACAGCACTTTCCTATGTATTTATTTTCTTAAGATAACTAATAGATAAACATATTTATCTATTTATAATAAAACATAATAAGATAAATTCACAAGGTGAGGTGATAAAAGATGACAGATAAAAAGTTCATCAAGAAAGACAAAATAGACAAAGCTGGCATAAAAAAATTATGGATCAGTTATCAAAGCCAAAATGAACCTCTGTTGAAGTTGTAGTTCAACTTAATCTTTTAGAGCGAAATTATGTGCAAGTGCGTATCAAATCAAAACCTCAAGTAAGATAAAAGTTACCAGGGAAAGTAATAACTAGATCAATCCAGGAAACCCTGATCCGCTTCCTACATCAACGAGATTGAAATTTTCATATGAGGATCCACAATGTGTGAGGGAAGAGCTCTTGATGGGAGGTTAAACCGCAAGCGAATCCTAATGTGCCTTTCCGTTACCTCATTCACCTTTGTAACTGCAGTAAGATTCATCTTCTGAAATTAACAACCATAAAAAAAAAAAAAAATAAAATAAAATGAAAGATTTAAGACTTCACGGCAAGGTTCTAAAAAGCGCTAGGCGGGGCCTAGCGCCTAGGCCGAGAATTCAGAGACAGATATAATATCTTAGGCAGGACTTAGGCGTTTCATGAACGCCTAGCGCCTAGGTGGGGCCTAGGCGGCCTAGACGGGCGTCTTTTAGAACACTGAATCACGGCCACTGAGCTCAAGGAGAGAAAGAACGGGAGCGTAGGATCTGATTACATTGTTAGAGGCGAATCTAATCTTTTTGGCAAGGATTTAGAGTTTTTTAGTAAAGAAGATTTTAGGGTTGAGGAGGTGGTCACTGATTTTCTTATATGGTTTGAATGATAGTGTTGGGATTGTGGTCTGTACGTGTTTGGTGTATATCCCAGGAGAGAACAGATAGGAGAAGCTGAAAATTCTGGTACGAGACTGCAGCTTCATGACGGGCATTTTGGATCGTGCGGACAGCAATAAACTCTTTCTATGACGTTTTAGTAAAAAGATCTTATAAGAAAGCTGAGATTCCACGCATTTTGCTAACAACTCCCCTCCTAAAAATAATTGTCACAGTTGACGAATTCACTACCAATTTTCTACATTTGATGAGTAAAATGGATATTTTTGCACCCGCATAACAACACAATCTAATTGAAAGTGCAAATTGGGCCAATTTTGAGATATAAGTGGAGTTGCATGGCCTCTATGAATAATATGGGACTTGGTTATCTATAGACTAGACCCGAATGTCAAAGGCGAAAATGAGAGGGGTAAAGGGATAGAATGTAAATTTACGAGTCCACCAGTAACTGGATTGAAGCATACCTGGTTTAACTTTTTTTTGATCATTTAAGCAATTACCAACCGTCAGATTGTAGGTGGAAAAAGGCAGGGGAGACTCAGATTGTTTAGCTGCACTACATCAAACCATATTTGCTTTGCTTACAAAGTTCAAGTCCTTATTCTCCTCATATGACAGACAGTTCAAAGTACATTGCTCTATTTTGTCTTGATTCCACCATGGCAGCTTTGTAGTGATCATATACATGTTTCAGATACTCACAAGTACTTGATGTAAAGCAACCGAGAAATGCTAAGCGCATTGCCTTCACTTTTCACAGGATATACACTCTGCCAATCATTTATAAGCTTCACACATTCTGTCCTCCAACTTAAAAGATCAAATCCATCACCCTCCACCAAGCTTTTGATAAAGTAGATAGCTGCTCGAGGACCATAATAGTCCTGTAGGAGTCCACTCCAATACTTGTTTCCTGCAGCATCAAGGGAGAAAGTATACTCAGCAAATAATCTCCACACGTGCATTCATATCGAACAGGTGCATTCATAATAATCTGCACCCCTGAAGATTGCAGCACCCAACGAAGAGATATACTCTGGGTCATCTACGGGTGGTGTGTTTTCATTGAATGTGCCACTACAGTAAATGTATAAACATTTCAGTAATATTATATAATAGCATACGATTAAATATCCGGCTATTTCATTCTGAACAAAAGATCATGGGCGGGAGTAGAAAACAAGTACAATGACGGAGGATATGGAGGTTACAACTGGAGAATTCAATCACCAAATAGAATTGACAATACAGAAGAAATTAAAAACCTTGAGCACAATATCAAAGGAAAAAAAAATAACTCCTGGAACATAAAATTGATGGCATATCATTTCAGGACAAGAAACCCACAGTTATGTTTTGCAACATATTCAGATATATCCAACTAATCTTAACGCAATTGGAGTAGGACAGTCAACAGCAACTCATGAAGCATAAGTTGGACCAGTTTCATAATCAATTAATATTGGATGCCAATTTTCACATGAGAACAATAGTTTCCCTGTGAAATTAGACGTTACAAAAGGCAATTGTCTTTGCTTAGCCTGTTAGCCAGTATGATTAGTCAATAACACAATTTTAAGAACAGGCGGAACTAATAAAAAAGAGAGTATGAATACAAGGCCAGTGAAGTGAAGATATCTTACAAGTTGTAAATGTGGCTGCTCTTTCCATATTCTGAAGAGAGTAGCAGTTCCAATATCAAAAACAGCAGAAAGAACATATGAGAATCATATGTAAATACATATGACCACCTGAAATGCGCACTAGTAGGAACATACATTTCAATTGTTGTCTGATAAATGTTTTCTAATTTCAACTAGTAAGGGAGCAGTTGCTTAATGTGAGTACCGCATCATCTAGGGTCACTTCCAACTGTAAACCTGTTAGGATTGGTAAACATTTCATTTTTAAACAAACTGAAATACCCACCATTTCTTGGAAAAGAATGAGAGCTAACTTGAATAACAAGATTGTATGAGAAAAACTATCAAACAGAAATATGCACTAATTCCATGGCGTTGCAGAAGGAAATACGTGTTTCAACGCCGCAGAGACATTTCCGGAGAATGTGGGAAGGACTGCGACACAAACATTAGCACCAGGAAGAGTAGTTCATCCAAATGAGTACAGAAACGACTGACTTGATATTCGCTTTTTAACCCTTTTTCACCCCAATTTGTTGTGCCATTTGTGGTGTCAACCCACGGTATTGTTCGATACGTGCAACCTTCCCCCCCCCCCCCCAAATTGTGGTCTGAAAGATAGATTGATGAATGTCCCAAGAGATATTGAGAATTCTGGCACGGTGGTTAATGATTTTCTTAATTTACACTGAAGCAACCTCTCTGTTGAAAATCACCGAGAAATTTAAAAAGAAAAAACAGGAGAAAAAGTAAAGGTCATACCTTTGCCAGCTGTCAGATATAAGGAATGCCATAAAACAACTCTGAAGTACTCCTTTTACCAGGTTTTACTTCTGAAACCATTCTTCCAATGGAAACAGAGTGCCTGCAAAAGAGAATGAATATATGCGATCATACCCACAGCATGATCATTCTAATAACGAATTGGCGCATCCAAGATGGTAAACCAGACAATAATAATACCAAGAAAATAGAATAGACAAATTTTCAGGAGTGTCAAACAAGGCCAAACGAGAAAAGAGGGGCCTCCAAAAAAATCATTGAGATCAGAGCTGCTGAAAATTCTCCAAAGAAAGCTTTTATACATCCAGGTGAATTCAGAGCAAGAAACATGAATTATAAACAAACGTCAACCCAATGATTCTTAAACAAAATAGATTCTGTATGTTTCAAAAAAAAAAAAAAAAAAAGATTCTGTACAGAAATCATCAAACTCAGAAATTATTCACCTCAATCGGAGAAAGACGTACCCCAGCTCTTCCTCTTACGTCTTCTACGTTAGACAAACCAGTCAAATCGACCACATTCTTTAAGTACGTGCAACGCATAATCATAGACTCCAAAAGCGTCACTCTCCAACCTTCAGAAGTAGCTAGTACAAACTATTGGACTAATCATATCAAATATGGAACAGTTATAAAAGCTAACACAATCCTCTGTTAAAGTTGTACTTTAGCCTATTTTATTATAGGAAATAAGGCAGATTTATCTTTTAGTGCTTAATTATGTGCAAGTTTGTCCAGCAAATCAAAGCCTCAAGTAAGATACATACAATTATCTAACGAATAAGAATAAAAGTTACCAGGGCAAGTAATGGCTACGATCAATCAGAAACTCCTGCTCAACTCCTTAATTAACAAGATTGAGATTTCCATCACTCAACTCGCCTCCGTAACTGCAGTAAGATTCATCTTCTGAAATTAATTAACAAGTAAATCAGAAATTAAAGAAAATTAAAACAACCTCAAAGGAAACTTGGGGACCGCTAAGCATTGGGAGATAAAGAGCGGGTGAGGAGGACCTGATTCCATTAGAGAAGAGCTTCGAAGTAAACATAATTCTGATTTTTTTGGTGAAGAGTTACGGTTTTGAAATAGGAAGATTTGAGGGTTGAGGGGGGGGGGGGTTACTGTTTTTCTTATTATACAGAAACATAGGGTTGTGATTGTGGTCCCAAGGTGTTTGATAAATGTCACAGGAGAGCGAATATGTGACGTTGAAAATTCCAGGACACCAGTTACTTATCTGTTAAAAAATCACCAAACTATTAATAATTTTTTGTACAAACAAAATTCTAAAGTTAGAATTTACAATTAATACTATTTAAGGCAACTTTTAAGAAATGAAATTTTAGTAGTCCCGCAACAAACAAAATCATTTGTGTTGAATAGATATTCATGTTTCTCGAGAGGTTGTCAAATTCATCCGAGGAATATGTCCAAATTTGAAATGCAATTATACAGCATTAAAAGACTCCAGCTCACCCATGTTATTCCTTGAGAAATATGTGTGTGTGCCTATGTGTTTGGTGGGGCATAGGACACTTGAGTTTGATTCAGAAGTCTCAATAAAGTAGAAGTAGGTTATCCAAAAAGAACATGAAAAAAGTAGAAGCAGGTTATTATTCACCTCAGCAAGAGAAAGACATACCTTAGCTCTTCATTTTATGGATTTACGTTAGACAAACCAGTCAAATCAACTGCATCCTTTAAGAACGCATAACGCTTAATGGTAGCTCTTGCAAACAATTGGACTAACAACATTATAAACAGAAGAGTTATCAAAGCTAAAATGATCTTTTGTTGAAGTAATAGTGCTTAACTATTTACATGTTTGTGCCAACTAATCAAAACCTCAAGTGAGATGAATACAATCAGTCAAACGAAATCGAGACAGAAGTTACCAGGGCAAGCAATGGCTAAGATCAATTCATGAACTCCTGCTTCACTTCCTACATCAATGATATTGAGATCTTCAAAACTATTTCACAGTGTGTGATATAAGAGCTGAGGATGGGAGGTACAACCGCAAGCGAATTCTCAAATGTGTCTTTCCATTACCTCATTCGCCTCCGTAACTGCAGGAAGATTCATCTTCTGAAACTAACAAACAGAAAAACAACCAAAAAATCAAAGAAAACAAAAATAAAGTGAAAGATTTAATACTTGGCGACCGCTGAGCGTAGGAAGATAAAGGGCAGGCGAGGAGGACCTGAAACAATAGTAGAAGAGCTTCAACGTGGAGATGAATCTGAACTTTTTGGAGAGAGGTTACAGCTTTGAAATGTAAAGATTGAGAGGGTTGAGGAGGTTGTTACTGTTTTTCTTATTGGATCGAGTGATAGGGTTGGGATTGTGGTTTGAAGGTGTTTGATAAATGTCACAAGAGAGAACAAATAGGAGATGTTGAAAATTATGGTGTTGGCAACTGCTTTTCTTAATTTAGACTGAAGCTCTCTGTTGAAAATCACCGAGCCATTAGAAAAAGAAAAAAAGAGGAAAGTGAAGGTTAGACCATGCCAGTTGCTAGATATAAGGAACCCCATAAAACAGCTATGTAGTACTCTTCTTTTACTTGGCTTTACTTCTGCAAAAAAGATCAAGTACAACCATCTTTCCAATGGGAACAGAGTGTAGGAGTGCCTGCAAAAGAGAATGAATAATTGCGATCAGACCCACAACATGATCGTAATAATAACGAAGTGGCGCATCCAAGATGGACTAAACTAGACAGCCTCAAAACTTCTGTAATTCTTTTCACTTCAGCTATTACTCTTCGGACAGCTGATCAACAAGAAAGTGAATCCCGATTGATCTTTAAACAATGGTTCTCCATGTATCCAACAGCAATAAGCCTCATGATCACTTGCTCACAAACACTTTTGATGATAGAATATTTAAAAAACTGAGTTACTAAGGATACAAGAGCACCTTGCATCACATTTTTATTGGAAATTCAGACCGAGAGTTTTAGTGGGAACCAACTGAAAACAATATCTGGAGCAAGACAGAGAGAGATAGAGAGGTAATAATTTGTTAAAGGAACATGTCCGAATTGGAAATGCATGTTATACAGCATCGAAGGACTCTAGCTCACCCATGTAAATTTCCAAAAGAAAACCAGGCGAGAAAAGTCGGGCCTCCATAGAAAAATCATTGAGATCAGAGCTGCTAATTGCAAAGGGACAGTAAGAATTGTCAAAGGAAAGAAATAATAAGAACCGAACAAAGTATAGACAACAACATTGAACGAAAATATAAGCCAATCGCATCTCTCGACCTTGATTATGTTAATATAGTGAACCATGTCAAAACTTCAAATATTTTGAACGAAACTGACCCAAACATAATGTAAAAGTCAAGACTTGAGGTTAGTTTTTGTGATATAAACAGAAGGAAAAAATTTAACTCAGAGAATTCAGCTTGATTTGTTTCAGAGAGACACCTGTCCTGAAACTACTTGCCCAGTGAAAGTGCCTATGAATTGGGAACAGAGTTAGAATACGAGGTTTCAACTCTTTTGAGAATTAGAAAATATTCAAAAGACACTAAGGTTTGTTCATGAGTAGCTCCCTTCCAATTTAATAAGTAATAAGAAAGAGAAATGCTTCGAAAGAAAAATAAAAATAATGTCATGACTCATGACTGTTCTAGTTATATGACAAACGTAACAATCACTTTCTCGTCGGAAGTATATATGAAACTAATCAAAGTAGAACAAAAACCACGCAACAATTCATAAGAGGGGAGGTTGAAGCATTAATGAATAGCAAGAACAATTCACGTTAACTCGATAATTATAACTGAAAAGTTTTAGTTCAAACCAATCAGCTTTCTCCTAAATTGCACGGCAATATTGAATGAAACTAAGCTTATGTAAGCCTAAAACTAGGTAAGAAGAAGGTGAACTAGATAACAAAGATTAGAAAAAACCTGGAAGAGATTTTGCCAGTTAGCTTCTTGGCCAGTGAATGCCAAGGGGATATTGATGCCATGAAGAGCCATCCAATCGATCTCCTTCTCCCATATTTGTCAATCCCACTAAGAATGTGCATCTTCAAATCCTATTGATAAGAAAATGCTTCTGAACATGAACCAGAATTCGTAAGCTTCACGCACAGGAATTTCATTAAAGTTGGTTTACAGCTGAATATGAAGAAAAAATTACAACTGACGTGAGAACATTCAGGTTGTAGTTCCACTAAACAGGTCTTTGTACTAACAGTTTTATCCAAGGATATATGTGCTCCGCACCAGTGTTTCAGGTACCTATGCAGGTCACTCAGGAGATCCACACATCACTAATTCAAATCAAAAGTAAGCACGGTGTTGGCATGTCAGTAAAACAAGAGCCATGGATTTTGTTTAATTTACTCTATAAACAACCCAGAAACGTTAGCATTCTTGATCGCAAATCTCTTGATCGCACACTTACCTTGACCGGACTCACTTGACCGCAACCTGGTTGACAGTGAGTGCTGGTGTTCCTTAGAGATTTTAGTCAAAACCAACTCTATCTTATTTCCATCGAAAACTTCCGCTGTGCATATTACACCTTGACCGTGTGGTTTTTACTTGACCGCAAATTCAAGATTGTAAGCACTTGGTTGAATTTTGAAAAATAGTTGAAATTTTAAATAGGCTATTCACCCCCTCCCCCCTCTAGCCTCTTTTCATACCCTTGTTGTGTCTTTGGGATCAACAAAAATCGTTAGAAAAGTCAGTTAAGTGCCGTGAGCATGGCACGGGATCGACTAAATGGATGGATTTGTAATGATATTAGTTAGTAAGGGATTTAGTGAAAATTTTGAAACTCAAAAGGTTTAAAAATGAAATAAATATTTTTCTAAAAAATAATCCTTTTTCTTAATAATCAAGTATATAATAAAATAAGTAATTATCATATATAAAATAAATTTATTAAAAAAAAACAAAATTATTAAACAAATTAATCTAATAGCTATATTAAATATAAAAGGATTTAGATTATTTTCTAAATAATAAATTTAAAATAAAGAAAATTATAAATAAATTTAAATTTTATTCTATGAGCATAATAAATTACTTTTTACATTCACCAAATTTAAAACAACATAAAGTAATTATCACTATTTAGTATTTACAAAAAATAAAATAAAATTATTCCCATCAAGCTCACCCTGTTTATTAAATAAAAATAATTATTAACAATTTTTTACATTTCCCTTCTCATCATCTTCATGAACACCCACCCATCCTCCACTTCAAACCACCATAGCCACCACCGTTCATCACCATCCAACACCTCCACCACTTAGAACCACCATAGCTACCACCGCCCGCCACCATCCACCTGTTGCAACCACCACAACCACCACCGAAAATTAACAGAGAAATCAACCCAAATTAACAAAGAGCTGAGTAATCAAATAACAACCAGATCAAAAAGCAATTGGACACCCAGATCAAAACCCTGAAGGTGAATCAGATCTAAGTCATATACATTTCAATTACCTACCAAAATTAATCATTAGTTACATGCATGGAATCAGAACGTCATGATTCTTCAATTGAGCGCAATTAAATTAACAGAAACTCAAATTAGTTCCAAATTCACCCTTTACAGATACCAATTGAACAAGAACTAAGGCGAATTTGATGATGATGACGATGTATAACAACAGTTAAAACTGGATCTAATATCAAAAACCCAAAAACCAAATCCATAAACCTCAGTCATAAATTCGACAATCTGGCAAGAAATTGAACAAACAAGGGATTTTTATATCCGAAAACACAACTTAAGTTTTTGACCAAACAAACCCAACGAATCAAATAAGATTCGAGGCTGTTTTCAGAAGAGGTGGGGAACCAAATCAAACCAAAAACTTGTCTTGTTCTTCCAAATTAAACATCCAAGAAAAAACTCATTTCTGCAGTTGAAGGGGACCAGATCTGGACTCCCCTAGAGAAGCCGAATCCATCTCCACCAAAACCACCTTCATTAGCCTTCAGATTTGCCGCAAGTGGCCTCCGTCTAGCCAGCAGTCCCCTTTCACCGCCGTCGTTCGCCGGCGACATTCCGGCGAGAAAGCAAACACCACAAGGGGCGCCCTGACTGGACGAAGAGAATGGTGCTAAAAAAGTCTCCATCAGACCTGATTCGAGCAGTCAAAAGCACCAGGAACAGCATAGAATTCCGGTAGCCTTTTCCGCATCTCATGCCGTCGGAGATCACCGCTGGCTGCCACAGATCATCGCCGGAGTAAGGGGAGGGGACGCCGAAGGTGGGGAAGGGAAAATTTCGCCGGAGAGAGGAGAGGAAGATGATGCGTTGGAATGAGAGAGGGAGAGGAAGATGATGCGTTAAAGGGGAGAAGAGGGGTAGGGTTTTGTTTTAGATTTAACCCTTCAAATTTTAAAATTTACAGTTTGTTTTGACAAATTTTTATTACAAATCCATCCATTTAGTCGATCACGTGCCATGCACACGACACTTAACTGACTTTTCTAACGATTTCCGTCAAAAAGCCCTTAACTGCCGAAAAATTTAGATACTGAGCCCTGATCTAGCGGGGAAAAAAAACCCAGGCCCTTTTTAGACGCACCCCCTGGAGTTCAGGCCCTAAATTGTCATTAACCCTTATATGAACCAATGCGAAACAAAATGGAGTACCATTTTTTTTTCTTCATATTTTATTATATATTTGAAAAACTCAAGAGTTTAAAAATAGATAACAGGGTGTTAATGCATTTTCACCATCATAGTCAGTGTTCTAAAAAGAGCTAGGCCCCTAGGCGCTAGGCGGTGAGGCCAGGCCTAGCGCCTAGGGGCCTAGAATTATATGTATTTTATATATTTTTAATAAATTAATTATATATATTTATCAAAAAATTAGTGTTACTTAATATTTAATAATTAATTAATATTTAATTTTAATTATTGAGAACTCATAATACATAAAACAGATAACACACATGCACATAGTTTGTAAAAATTAAAATAAGTATAGTATATCTTGACCAAAAGAAAAGGAAAAGGAAAAAAAAAACAATTAATCACCTACACTACACTACACAGCTACACTACATCCCAATTTAATATTATGCCCATTTCCCCATGCCCACTTCCCCACAACACAACCAACTGTATCCCCACTCCCAATTTAAGAGAGAGAGAGAAAGCCAAATACGGAGTACATCACGCTTGGCGATTCCAGCCCTAGCCGGCAATTCCAGCTCCGGCCAGCGGATCCAGCTCCATAGCTCCGGCGGATCCATCACTACCTCAACCGCTGCAGTCCAAGCTTCAGCAGATCTTCTTTTCTCTCACCTCCCATCCTCCATGCACATCATCAAAATCCGTTTTTCGACCTTCCATATTAAAGCGGCGACGGCGACAACTGGTTCCGACGACCATCACGGAGGTAGATCTGAGTGGGCGCCTAGCCGACTAATCGACGCCCAGACCGCCTAAGCGGCCGACTAGATGACCAAGCGCCTTACCTGACCGATTTGCCGGAAGTCGCGGCGGAGCTCAGCCGTCTAGCGCCTAGGCGGCCGCCTAGGGCGATTTTAGAGCTAAAACTTAACGTGGTTATCTTTATTAGCGAATAACAGCTAACAACTGTCACAATTCAAGGATTCAAGTTGCTGAAGCCGCTACAATTTGTAATCACCATTCCCACCAGGGCAATGCTAGGGTCGCAAAAGAATTACACAAAATGATGGATACAAAATGAGGTGGCAATATTTTATTAGTTGCATTGATTGTGGACCCGATACACTCTAATTAAAAACACCAATAACTTCTTGACACATCATTTTGTGAGATTTTTTTTGTGACTTCATATTTACCCTTACCACCAGTCCACCACCATCACCACTATCACAATCCCGCCATCACTATCACCATCATCACTGCTCCTCCCCCACTACCACCATCGCAATCCTACCATCACTAATGGTTAATTAATTACAATTTAGTCAATTTTGTTAATTGATTCTTTAAATATGTTTCGGTGTTGGTTTTTGCAAAATTTCCGTTAATAAAGATTAACGCAGTCAAGTTTTGGGTCTAAAATGAAGCCCTTCTTGTGATACAATGTTACAAATGAAAATAATAATAATAATATTCAACACCAGAGAAACTTAAACGGTCCAAATTACGATGGACACTAGATCGTAAAGAGTGCTACTATTCACACCCGCAAAATTGCTGAATATATCCGCAATACTAATTCTTGCAAAAATGCCACCAATTAAAATGTCCTTAGTAACCTTCTTATATTATAGTACATCCTTAATTAGGTTTCTCTAATTTTTACATATTAACTAAATACACCGTACATTAACTTTCTCATCTATTTACTCATTAAATTTTCAACTTCAATTTTTTTTTACTCCATTTTCTTACCCTAACTTCTTTCAATTAAAAAAATAAAAATAAAAATAAAAATAAAAATATATGTCTCTCTAATTGCAAAATGATCTAGACAAGAGAAATAAAATACTCATAAAATAGATTCATACATACACCTCTTTTTTTTTTTTCCTGGGAAGAAATAGATAGACAAATCAATAACCTTTACATTGCAGAGAATTGAGGTTGAATCATAAAATCCAAAAAAAATAAAGGGAAAACTGGGAAATCAAATAAACCAAAGCAAAACTAACTAGAACCCTAGAAAATAAGAAGCGGCTTAATGCATGATATAGGTCAAAGCCAAAGCAAGCATGATCAGAACATATGATATCCCTTGATCGATTGATGAACCATCACTTGAAGGAGCATGGGCAGGAACGAGTGCTTGAGTGTTAATGGCAGGCAAAACTAAAGCCATAACAAAGCACTTCCTCACCATCTCCATTGTTGCTGCTAAAGAAAGATCTCAAGAAAACACACACACGCAACTACACACAGTTGGTTCTGAATGAATAAGCTCCCTTGCACCCATACACATCTCTCTCTCCCTTCTATTGCCGATTATCTCACCCTCTGTTTACCACCGGCGAGTCTCTCTTTCTGGGTTTCTCTCATTGACTTGCTTCAGACCTAAAATTTTTGAACTTTTTACTAGGGTATCCATAATCTTGTAACATTAAAGTTCTTGTCTAGATGAGTTTGCAATTGAATTAGGATTTCCTTTACTGTCGATGATTTGATTATTAATTGGGTGTGTGTTTTGTTAATTTAAATGAGTGTATATTTAGGGTTGAAAAGGGTAAAACGGGAAAAGAGGTGGTGAATCTAGTGTAGGTGGATAATTGCTTCAAGTGGACTTAGTATTGCGGGTATATTCAGCAATTATGTGGGTGTGAATAGTAGCACTCATCATAAATTCATGATAGCAGGAAAATGGATACTTAACACTGGACACCGCAGCAACAACTTAAACGGTCCAAACTATTGTACCCATACTATTATTCCCTCATAACTGGTCTCATGATCTGTCACATAAAAGAGAGCCTCAAAACTGGATATTTCTAAGCCATTCAGGCTTCTGTTTCAGACAAAACAAGCATATATTCATCAGTAAAACTAGCCAAAAAAAAAAAAAAATTGTCTTGCCAAATAGACGAATCACAGAGCCATTAGAACATACTACGAGAATAGGTTACCTGGCCAGAAAAAGGAACGCACTCCACATAGGATTTATTTCTGCAAAAAGATCAAGGACAACCATGGTGGGAACAATATAGGAGTGCTTGCGAAAGAGCACACATTTGCAATCAGGAAAATAATTGGCATGCCGAAGTATGAGGTCTAAAGTGATGGCATTCAAAGAGCACACATATTTGCAATCAGGAAAATGATGGCACTCAAAAGGTTTAAGTTTGGTAAATGAAAGGGTGAATTCTGGGGAGTTTTTTTTTTTTTTTTTTTTTTAATCTGATGTAATAAAGCCTTTTTTTTTTTCAAATTTTTAAACATGCTGACAAGGATGTTAACTTGGGTTTCCAAGTATGTCACCCTTTTCCGGAATTATTTATCCCTTTGCCTATCACTACTCTTGCAATCAGAACCCACACAAATGCTTCCAAGATGGACTAAACTAGACAATTATGATACAATATCTACACACGTACATTCGTATCAAACAAATGCTTCCGTTTTAGTGGAGCACCTGTGCCAGAAAAGTATCTCAATGCACAACATGAAGTATATATATTGCATTTAATTGATTCATGCACATCAAGGCCAATCCTCACTGCAATACCCCATCCCCACATCGGCAATGAGCTATTTAAGTGGCCACATGCACAAATATCGTCCATGGATTTTTAGGTGGGCATGTGCTAAGACAAGTGTACCCAAGATGTTTATGTTCACTGGGCCGTCGTTGTGGTGCTTATGCCGCGGACAGGAACAATAATGAAAATTTTAAAATATGCTCCCTCCGTACCAAAATGATATTCCTCCTTTCCATTTCCAGTTATGTTTGTCCCAATGATAGTCCAAATTCAAAAATTGATATGCTAAAATGATTAAACTTCCAAACTTAAACCTTTTGATGAATATATTTCGTAACGCATGGTTGTTGCAAGAGAGAGTTTAGTGGGACTAATAATTGGACCTCACTCACTAAGGGCGGTAATAAAAATGACAATAAGTTACTAATATGTTTGAATAGTCAAACGGGACTATCATTATGGGACGGAAGGAGTTTGGTTTAAATATAAAACAATGTAAGTTTCATACTGGAGGGTTAATTGATAGGAGTAATATATAGTACTCCCTCCGTCCCAAAATGATTTTCACATTTGACTATTCAAACTTTTTAAGGATATGAACACTTGATTCACTAGTCATGTTTTGTTTGGGCACTTCTAAGCCTAGGTTGTAGAAATGTGAATAATTTTTTGGGACAATGAAAAATGCCAAATGAGAAGATCATTTTGGGACGGAGGGAGTATTACGTAAAGATTTAATGCTAGTGACGAAGAAGCCATGAAGATTTAATGCTAGTGAAGAAGAAATCACATGGCAGTTGCTCTAAATGTGTTCGGAGAGCAGTACACATGGATTTTGGATTGAATTGATTATCCAAATATTCAATTATAATTATCATGGTACGGTGATTTTCTGCCATGTTTGCTTTTTTCTGACACTCAATATTTTCCTCCTTACCATATTATCAAACATTGGAGATGGAAAAGAGGAATCTGTTTCATGTTTAAATGATGCTCAAATGTACAAAAAAATGAGATAGTGGGGGGGGGGGGGGGGGAGAGAGAGAATGATGATGATAAGGATAATACTAACCTTCATTTGTGGATGTCTCGAGTAAGGATCATATGCGAAAAGCCATCCCTAAAAACAAAACTATATCTGTAAGAATGTAAACACAAAACGAACGAAACTAAAAAAGAAAAAAAAGAACAGACATGATAGGTCAAGGCTGACAAAGAGATCTAGCTCAAACGGCATCCGGTATTACTTTCCACCCAATGCACTTCAAGTGCACTCTTATAATAGCTTAAGACAATACTAGTTCTGATATCAGATAAATTATACACACACAGTGTATTGTGCAAACTTACGGCATCTCAAACTCCCTCTGTCCCAGAAAGATAGTCTCATTTTGACTTTTAATGGTCAACAGAAATGAACTTTTACCAACCATTGGTGACGATCTAATCATTCTAACGAACTTCTAAAATTTGTAATTGATAAATCATTAAGTGATTTATCAATAACAATTTTCAGAATTTCATTGTGATCATTAAATTGACAATAATGTATGGTCAAAGTTTATTTTTGTTGACCATAAAAAGTCAAAATGAGACTATCTTTCTGGGACAGAGGGAGTATAATATTAATAAGATGTGGCAGCATTCAGGAAGATCATTGACTTATAGATGAGAAAATTTGTCATTTCATAATTTATATTCTTTCCAATCAGCTTGTACTGCACAGAAACAACTACTCCAGAACTAAACATGACTTATAAACTAGAAGTCAACCCCATGATTCTTTCACAAAACAGAATCAGTAATGAAAGCATCAAACTCGGTTACTATGCACCTCAATAAGAGAAAGACATGTAACGAAAGCATCGAACTTAGATACCATGCACCTCAATAAGAGAAAGACATACCTCAGCTTTTCCTCTTACGACTTCTAAATTAGACAAACCAGTTAAATCAATCACATTCTTTAAGAACGTGCAACGCTTATTCATAGACTCCAAAAGGGTCAATTCAAACCTACACAGAAGTAGCTCTTACACCATTGGACTAATAGCATTAGATATAGAGCAGTTATCAAAGCTATATAAAGTTATACTTCAGTATATTTCATTATAGGAAAGGTGAAGTTATGTGCAAGTTCGTCCTGCAAAACAAAATCTCTAAGTAAGATAAACACACCTGGTTTTAACAATCTCAAGATAAAAGTTAGCAGGCCAGGCATCGGCTAAGATCAATACAAGAAGTCCTGCTCCTCTTCATACATCAACAAGATTGATATTTTCGAATGACAAGGAGAAAGCTTTTATACATCAACTATGATGTTAATATTCATATACTCCAAAAGTGTCACCTTTCAGTCCACGCAGTAGCTGCTCTTACAAGCCATTGGACTAAAAACATTATATATGACACAATTTGTGAGATAAGATCTCCAGCTGGGGGTATAATCGTAAGTGGATCCTCAATGTGCCTTTCCATTACGTCACTTGCCTCCGTCACTGCAGTAAGATTATCTTCTGAAATTAACAAACAATTAATCAGAAATTAATAAAATTAAAACAAACCCATTGGAGCAGAGAGCTTCGACGAAGCAATGAATCTGATCTTTTCGGTAAGAAGTTGAGGGTTGAGAAGGTGTTTACTGTTTTTCTAGTTGGATTGAATGGTAGGGTTGGGATTGTGGTCTGAAGGTGTTTGAGGAATGTCCCACGAGAGAATGGATAGGAGATGTTGAAATTTCTGGTACAGTGGTTACTGCTTTTCTTAATATACACTGAAGTAACCTCTCTGTAAAAAAATCAACCAGCCATTAATTTTTTATTTATTTATTTATTTTTTTTAAAAAAAGGTAAAGGTTATACCTTGCCACTAGCCAGATGTAAGGAACGCCATAAAACATGTCTGAGGTACTCCATCAAGGTTTTAATTATGCAAAAAAGATTAAGCACAACCATCTGTCCGGTCTGAATAGAGTGTATGAGTGCCTGCAAAAGAAAATGAACATCTGCAATCAGAACCGCAGCATGATCATTATTATAATTTCCATTACCTCACTCGCTTCCGTAATTGCATTAAGATTCATCTTATGAAATTAACAAACAAATAAATCAGAAATAAAGAAAAGTAAAACAAACTGTAAGATTAAAGACTTGGTGACGGCTGAGCATATGGAGATAAAGAGCGAGTGAGAAGGACCTGATTTCATTGGTGAAGTGCTTCGACGTAGGGATGTTTCTGATCTTTTTGGTGGTTACAGCATTTCATAATGGTTTGAATGATAGGGTTGGGATTGTAGTCTATTGTTGTGGATGAAAATTACCCAGGAGAGAACAGAAAGGAGATGTTGAATAATCTGGTAAGGGGGTTACTGCTTTTCTTAATGTACACTGAAGCAACCTCTCTGTTTAAAATCATGGAGCCATTAAAAAAGAAGAAAAAAGAGAGAAAAATAAAGGTTATACCTTGCCACTTGCCAGATATATGGAACTCCCGAAAACAGCTCTGACATACTCCATCTCAGTTTTACTTCTGCAAAAAGATCAAGCACAACCATCCTTGCGATGGGAACAGAGTGTAGGATTGCCTACAAAAGAAACTGAATAAATGCAATCAGAACCGCAACATGATCATTATAATAACGAATTGGTGCAGACAAGATAGACTAATCTAGACATTTATATTTCAATATCGATGCAAAACAAACATTCTCTGGGAGGCGTGCTTGGGAATTGTGCTACTAACTGCTAATCCTCACAACAACCAGACAAGAACTTCAATGAATTTTACTTGAACCGTTTTGATTTTACTGAAATCTCTGGTTTGAACGTAAAACAATATAAGTTCCGAACTGGAGATTGATTTGAGAGTATTATAATGAAGAAGAAATCACTTTCCCTCACTGTTTATGGAGAGCACTACTCATGGATCTTAGTATCAATTGTTTAGTCAAGGAAGCAATTATTTACCATGGCATGATGAATGTCTGGCATGTTGGAATGATGCTTAAATGTAGGAAATGAAACTGAGATCGAGGGGAGGGGAAGAGCGGGGGCGATGATGAGGATAAGACTAGCCTTCATTTGTGAAGATCTCCAGTAAGTATCATATGCGAAAACCATCTCTAACAACAAAATCGATCAGTAAGAATGTAGAGCAAAAGAAACGAAATGCCTGAAGCAACTGAATCCAAATTAACAGATAAAAGAGTAGACACAATAAGTCAAGACCACAGGATATCAGTGAGAAAGTTTATACATGCTTCAATTTCTGATAGATTATAGTGTATTGTGCAAACTTACAGTATCTCTATAAAGTTAAAAAGATGAGGGTCGTGATTGTTTGGACCGGCACACTTTGCTTGGAAAGGCTAGAAATAAGAGCAATAACAACAAAACATATGAGAATGTTGATGAAATTGGAGAGTATTGAATGTGGATAAAAGAATTGGGAAACCCTAACACTTCGATCATACTCTCAACCCTAAGTAACACTTCGATCATACTCTAAACCCTAAGTAATTTTTAGGCGGAACTGATGAAAAAGTCGAGGCAATCTATATCGATGGATGAGTGCCTATAAAACCCTAAGATTTTAGGCGCGGAACTGAAAGAAAGGGAAGAGCGCTCCATTTATATGAGTGCGCGGCACGACTATTTATAGGCTATGAGTGACTTGTGGCGTTAAGCATACGCACAGGCGACTAGCCGTTATTAAGAAAAATTATTAGCGTTAACCATACGCACAACACACTTAGCCGTTATTAACCAAATCTTTTCCCAGATCTATTTTGTTGACCGAATCATTTTATTTAGGGGATTGGCTATTGCTATTATATTTGTCGCTTATTCACTATAAATTTTAGAGTAGGTTTTAGGGGAAACTAGTTTCTCCATAAGTTTTAAAAAATCCACTTTTTAATATGGTTTCACCCGTAAAATAACGAGTTTAGGCTTTAAAACAGTGAATTTAGGCCTTAAAACACAAAGATTTTTTTTAGCAAATTTAGGCTTTAAAACAGTGAATTTAGTTCAAACCAATCAGCTTTCTCCTAAATTATACGGCAATATTGAATGAAACTAAGCATATGTAAGCCTAAAACTTAGAAGAAGGTGAAGTAGATAACAAAGATTAGAAAAAACCTGGAAGAGATTTTGCCAGGTTGCTTCTTGGCTAGTGAATGCCAAGGGCATATTGATGCCATGAAGAGCCATCCAATCGATCTCCTTCTCCCATATTTGTCAATCCCACCAAGAATATTTATCTTCAAATCCTACTGATAAGAAAATGCTTCTGAACATGAATGAGAATTAGCAAGCTTCCTGCACAAAGAATTTCAAGAAAGTTGGTTTACAGCTGAATATGAAGAAAAACTTACAACTGATGTGAGAACATTCAGGTTGTAGTTCCACAGGTCATTGTTTTAACAGTTATATTCAAGGATATATGTGTTCTGCACCAGTGTTTCAGGTATCAATGCAGGTCACTCAGGAGATCCACACATCACAAATTCAAATCAAAAGTAAGCACGGTGTTGGCATGTCAGTAACATAAGAGCCATGGATTTTGTTTAATTTACTCAATGAACAACTCAGAAACGTTAGCATTAATACAAGTAAAAGGATAACATAGAACATACAAAATTTCAGGAATGCCCCGTGCAATGAAGGGTGGGTCATTGCTTATCCCAAAGAACAATTCTCCACTGCAACGCTCCTATATTACAAAACCATAGACCCTAGTTCTACTGTAAGAGCCAATTATAACTACTTATAATCGGACTTATAACTGCCTGGTTCTATAGCATTCGGAAAACTATGAATTTGAAGTTGTAGCTAAGTCAGTGACCAGGAGAAAGCTTTTATACATCAATTATATTGTTAATATTCATATACTCCAAACGTGTCACCCTTCAACCCACGCAGAAGTAGCTCGTACAAGCCATTGGACTAACAACATTATATATGGAACAGTTATCAAAGCTAGGCTGCGCCGGTACTCTGTTAAAATTGAGGAGAGCAGGTTAATGTTTTAGTGCTTAATTTTAAAAATTGGGTTTTTTATTTATATGAATTCATAAGGCCATGAAGGCTACAACTGGGCCTATAAAGGCTAACACAAATGTCCCTAACGCGATTCGAACTCGTGACCTCCGCATGGGAAGCTAACACCGGATACCGCTTGAGCTAGAGCTCTTGGTTTTTAGAGCTTAATTATGTGCATGTATGTGCCAGATAATCAAAACCTCTAGTAAGATAAATAAACTTGGTAAAACGAACTCCAAATAAAAGTTACCAAGGCAAGCAATGGCTAAGATCAATCCAGGAAATCCTGCTCCACTGCCTACATTAACGAGATTGTGAATTTTGAATGGTGATTCACAATTGGTGAGATAAGATCTCCGACTGGGGGTATAATCGCAAGCGAATCCCCAATGTGCCTTTCCATTACATCACTTGCCTCCGTAACTGCAGTAAGATTATCTTCTGAAATTAACAACTATGTGCAGGTTTGTGACAGACAATCAAAACTTCAAGTAAGATAAATACAATCAATCAAACGAAAACAGAGATAGAAGCTACCAGGGCAAGCAATGGTTAAGATCAATCCAGGAACTCCTGCTTCACATTCTACATCAATGATATTGAGATTTTCAAATGACGATTCACAATGTGAGAATAAGAGCTGCGGATGGGAGGTATAGTCGCAAGCGAATTCTCAATGTGCCTTTCCATTACCTCACTCGCCCGTAACTGCAGTAAGATTCATCTTCTGAAATTAACAAACAGAAAAAAAAATAGAAAACAAAGAAAATTAAAAGAAACTAAAAGATTTAATACTTGGTGACACCTGAGTAGGGAGATAAAGAGCTGGTGAGGAGCACCTGAAACAATTGGTGAAGAGCTTCAACGTGGAGATGAATCTGATCTTTTTGGTGAGAGGTTACAGTTTTGAAATGGGAAGATTAGGGTTGAGGAGGTTGTTACTTTTTTCTTATTGGAGAGAACAAATAGGAGATGTTGAAAATTCTGGTGTAACTGCCTTTCTTAATTTACACTTAGGCTCTCTGTTGAAAATCACCGAGCCATTGGAAAAAGACCTTGCCAGTTGCCAGATATAAGGAACCCCATAAAACAGCTCTGAAGTACTCTTCTTTTACTAGGTTTTCATTCTGCAAAAAGATCAAGTACAACCATCCTTCCAATGGGAACAGAGTGTAGGAGTGCCTGCAAAAGAGAAAGAATAATTGCGATCAGACCCACAAAATGATCATAATAATAAAAAAGTGGCGCATCCAAGATGGACTAACTAGACAGCCTCGAAACTTCCGTAATTCTTTTCACTTCAGCTATCAATCTTCAGACAGCTGATCTACAAGAAAGTGAATCCCGATTATTTTTAGACAATGGTTCTCCATATATCCAACAGCAAAGAAACCACATGATCACCTGCTTACAAACACTTTCGATGGTAGAATACTTAAGGAAACTGACTTACTAAGGATACGAGAGCACTAAAATCACAATCTTGCATCACACAGACCCAGAATTTTAGAGGGAACCACTGAAAACATTCTCTGGGGCAAGACAGAGAGGGGGGGGGGTAATAATTTGTTAAAAGGAAAATGTCCAAATAGGAAATGCATGTTATACAGCATCAAAGGACTCTATCTGACCCATGTAAATTTCAAAAAGAAAACCAAGAGAGAAAAGCGGGGCCTCCATAAAAATCATCGAGATCAGAGCTGCTAATTGCAAAGGGATAGTAAGAATTTGTCAAAGGAAACAATTAATAAGTACCCAACAAAATATAGAAAACAACTTTGAACGAACATTTAAGCCAATCGCATCTCTCTCGGCCTTGATTATGTTTATATAGTGAACCATGTCAAAACTTCAAATATTTTGAACGAACTGACCCAAACATATTGTAAAAGTCAAGAATCAAGGTTTTTTTTTGTGTGTGATGAACATTAGACTAGTGACAATAATAGAAATACAGAAGTACAAAGTTTAACTTGGAGATTCAATGTGATTTGTTGCATAGAGCACCTTTCCAGAAACTACATGCCCACTGAAAGTGCCTATGAGTTGAGACCAGAGTTAGAATAGGAGGTTTCAACTCTTTTCAGAATTAGAAATTGTTCAAAAGCCACTAAGGTTTGTTCGTGAGTAGCTCCCTACCAATTGAAAAAAAAAAAAAGAGAAGAGAGAGAGAGAAATGCTACAAAATAAAAATAACGTCATAACTCATGACTGTTCTAGTCATATAACAAATGTAACAATCACTTTCTTGTGAGAAGTTCATAACAAACAAATCAAAGTAGAATGAAAACCATGAAACGATTCATAAAAGTGAAGGTTGAAGCATTTACGTATGCAAGACCAGTACGTGTTTACTCAATAATTATAATTGAAAAGTTTTAGTTCAAAAGTCAGCTTTCTCCTAAATTGTACGGCAATATTGAATGAAACTAAGCATATGTAAGCCTATATATTAGTAAGGCGGCGGCTAACCAGATAACAAAGATTAGAAAAGAAAGAACCTAGAAGACGTTATGACGCCAGGTATATTGATACAATGAAGAGCCATCCAATCCCACCAAGCAGATGCATCTTCAACAAATATTAGTAAGAAAATACTTCTGAATATACATGTGAATTTGCAAGAAAGTTGGTTCATAACAAACAAATCAAAGTAGAATGAAAACCATGCAACGATTCATAAAGTGAAGGTTGAAGCATTACGTATGCAAGACCAGTACGTGTTTACTCAATAATTATAATTGAAAAGTTTTAGTTCAAAAGTCAGCTTTCTCCTAAATTGTACGGCAATATTGAATGAAACTAAGCATATGTAAGCCTATATATTAGTAAGGCGACGGCTAACCAGATAACAAAGATTAGAAAAGAAAGAACCTGGAAGACGTTTATGACGCCAGGTATATTGATACAATGAAGAGCCATCCAATCCCACCAAGCAGATGCATCTTCAACAAATATTAGTAAGAAAATACTTCTGAATATACATGTGAATTTGCAAGAAAGTTGGTTTACAGCTGAAATATGAAGAAAAACTTACAACTAGATGTGAGAGCGTTCAGGTAGTAGTATACAACTAGATGTGAGAGCGTTCAGCTAGTAGTACGCTAGCTAGGCATCAATGCCATATTGATTTAATTTTTTCATTAGCAAGAACTTCTGAATCTTTGTCACCTGAACGCTATATAATTGTTGGACATCAGTGTGGGAACTGGGAATGTCAGTTGTTTTTCCAATTCCGGACAATCTCTTTTACTTTCCTCTTCCTGTGTTCTCATGGGGCATGGAAGGAGGGTGTAATTTTTGTTTTGTTAATGTTTACTATACTCCTACCTAACAAAATGAAGTCAAAAGCTTATCATTGAAAGAAAAAAGTACTGCATCAATAATAAATGATTTACAAGGTCTGAAAACCCATACATCTCAATGTTCCCCGCAAAATTATGCAGCATACACCTGCACAGCACACCACAGATTTAACAGAAGAAACAAAGAGGAAATACGTGAAGACCAGAAGATAAAGTTCACAAAGTTCCATACCGTTAATCAGTTAGTCCCTTTGTCATACTCCTGCTACAGACAAACAAGTATACTTACAGCAGTAAAACTAGCAAAAACCAGAAACATAATATTATGTGTTGCCAAATGCCGTGGGCATTAAATGATAGATTTGACCATTTCAGGAGACTTAAAACATGGTAGATATACTGTTCAAAAAAAAAAAACATGGTAGATATAAAAGTAGCTATCCTAGCGGGCTATTAAAAAACATGATACAAGTTGGAGGCATAAACTACCGCTTGCTTCATAAACGGACAAATCACAGAGACATTAAAAAAAGTTATAACTTGCCAGATATAAGGAACTTCATAAAACTGCTTTGACTCCATATAGGTTTTACTTCTGCAAAAAGATCAAGGAACACCATCCTTCCAATGGGAACAGAGTGTAGGAGTGACTGCAAAAGAACACAGATATTTGCAATTAGAACCATAGTATATGCTTTATCAAATCAAACTGGCACATCCAAGATGGACTGAGCTAGACATTTATATTCAATATCTCCGCACGTGCATTCATATCAAACAAATGCTTTTGTTCATAGAAAAAGGCGCCCGTGTCAGAGATATTTGGTCACTGCCTTTTGCGTTTTCAGGGTTTTTCAAATCACCGCATGAAGCACATTACATTTAATCTATGCAACAAAAATTTCTAAAGCACGTGAGAGAGGGAGAGAGAGTAATTCTGTGCTACTAACTGCTAACCTCAGACATAAACACTTCAATGGTTTGTACTTGAACAATCTTGATGTTACTGAAATCACTGATTAATCATAAAACAATGTAAGTTTCAAACTGAATTCAGATTATACTTGCCCTCAATGTGTATGACTCATGGATCTTAGATTCAATTGATTAGCAAAGTATGCAAATATTGATACGGTATCATGAATTTAAGGCATGTCAGAATTATTTTCTTACACTTACTACTTTCTTAACTGTCCCTTATCATCATAGTTGTTAAAAGCGAAAGGCGAAAGGCGGGCGATACGTACCTGAAAAGGGGCGAGAGGCGAGGCGGGCGGAAGGCGGCAAAAAGGCGAGCAAGGCGGAAAAATAGTACAAAAAATTAATAAATATTAGAAAAAAAGAGAAAACATATAAACATAGATTAAATTGTTTTATGAACAAAAATAAATATTAAAAAAAGAGAAAACATATCGTAAGTATTTTATTTTGAGATCAAAAATAAATTTAAACATTTAGAAGCATTAACAATCTTTAAAACAAAAGATTTATTTTTCAAATAAAAATAAAAATAATAAACTAATGGTTCACATTATTGCTCTGTCTTCAAAATACAAGTGTAAAAAGACAATATTATTACTGGAAAAAAAAATTAAGTGAAGATGTGACTTGAATTAAAAATCAAAGAACAATTAATAGAAAAAAGAGACAGAGACAGAAAACTAAGACAAGAAGGGACAGATTAAAAACAAAAAAACAAAAAAAAAAAGAGAAGGCAGAGACGCGACAGACAGACGGACGTACCAGAAAAAACGAAGAAATTGAAGAGCCGAGGTCGGACAAATTGAAGAGCCGACGTCGCAGAAATTGAAGACTTGGAGGTCGCTGTTAAGGTCGCCGTCGCAGGAGACAAGTCGCAAAGAGCAATTCGCAATTTGGGTTTCTCGATCGTCGACAATTTCAATTCGCAATTTGGCTTTCTCGTCGACAATTTCACGGTATTTCCTTCTCGCTTCTTGTCAAGAAATTAAGGCGTTCTGCTGTGATTTATACCAAATCGGATCCTTTCCTAAACTGGCGAGGATTCCTAAACTGACTGGTTTCTTAGGGGGGGGGGGGGGGGAAAACTTACACTAACAAACCGACCGCCAGATTTCCAAAAGGCGTTCGACCCCTCAAGGCGTGAAAATAGCGAGGCGGGCGAGCGCCTTTAACAACTATGCTTATCATAATATCAAAATTTTGGGATGGAAAAGAGGAATCTGTTTCATGAGGTCTCCAGTTAGGATTATATGCAAAAAGGCATCTCTAAAAAAAAAGATCAGTAAGAATGTAGAGTAAAACAAAAATCTGAACTAACAGATAAAAGAGTAGACACAATAAGTCAAGGCCACAGGATATCAGAGAGAACATGGATACGAGTTTTGATTTCAAATAGATTGTAAACAATGTATTGTGAAAACTTACAATGCCTCTATTAAGTTAATAAGATGTGGTTATTATTGTTTGTACAGAAAAACTTTGTTTGAAGGGCTAGTAATAAGGGGGCAAACAGTAGAACGTATGGGACGTGATACAAAAGTTTAACCTGGTGACCTTCAGCAATATTCATCACCACTTTGCATTCGGGTAAACTATGAATTTGAAGTTGCAGCTAAGTTAGTAGTGACTAGGAGAAAGCTTTTATACATCAATTATGATGTTGTTAATATGAATATACTCCAAAAGTGTCACCCTTCAACCTACACAGAAGTAGCTCTTACAAACCATTCGACTAGCAACATTATATATAGATCAGTTACAATTTGTAATCACCATTACCACCACCATCGCCACTATCACAATCCCGCCATCACTATCACCATCATCACTACTCCTTCCCCGCTACCACCATCACAATCCCACCATCACTAATGGCTAAGTCATTACAATTTAGTCAATTTTGTTAATTGATTCTATAAATATGTTTCGGTGTTGGTTTTTGTAATAAAGATAACGTCGGTAAGTTGGGTCTAAAATGAAACCATTGCTTGGGATACGATGTTAAAAATGAAATAAATAATATACACGATAGCAGGAAAATGGATACTTAACACTTGAAAAAGATAAATGGACACCGCAACAACAACTTAAACTGTCCAAACTATTGTACCCATACTACTATTCCCTCATAACTGGTCTCATGATCTGTTTCAGGCAAAACAAGCATATATCCATCAGTAAAACTAGCCAGAAATAAAAAAGACTGTCTTGCCAAATAGACGAATCACCGAGCCATTAGAAAATACTACGAGAATAGGTTATACCTGGCCAGAAAAAGGAAAGCACTAAACAACAACAACAACAACAACAACAAAGCCTTAACATAGGATTTATTTCTGCAAAAAGATCAAGGACAACCATCGTGGGAACAGTATAGGAGGGCTTGCGAAAGAGCACACGTTTGCGATCAGGAAAATGATTGGCATGCCGAAGTATGAGGTCGAAAGTGATGGCATTCAAAGGGCACACATATTTGCAAAAGACCCAAAATAAAGTTGTAAACATATTTAAGGACAAAAAATAACTCGGAGAATTCAGCTTGATTTGTTTCAGAGAGACACCTGTCCTGAAACTACTTGCCCAGTAAAATTGCCTATGAATTGGGAACAGAGTTAGAATAGGAGGTTTCAAGTCTTTTGAGAATTAGAAAAAATTCAAAAGACACTAAGGTTTGTTCATGAGTAGCTCCCTACCAATTTAAAAAGTAATAAGAAAGAGAAATGCTTCGAAAGAAAAAATAAAAATAATGTCATGACTCATGACTGTTCTAGTCATATGACAAACGTAACAATCACTTTCTCGTCGGAGGTTTATATGAAACTAATCAAAGTAGAACAAAAAACATGCAACAATTCATAAGAGGGGAGGTTGAAGCATTAATGAAAAGCAAGAACAATCCGCGTTTACTAAATAATTATAACTGAAAAGTTTTAGTTCAAACCAATCAGCTTTCTCCTAAATTATACGGCAATATTGAATGAAACTAAGCTTATGTAAGCCTAAAACTTAGTAAGAAGAAGGTGAACTAGATAACAAAGATTAGAAAAAACCTGGAAGAGATTTTGCCAGGTAGCTTCTTGGCCAGTGAATGCCAAGGGCATATTGATGCCATGAAGAGCCATCCAATCGATCTCCTTCTACCATATTTGTCAATCCCACCAAGAATGTGTATCTTCAAATCCTATTGATAAGAAATTACATCTGACGTGAGAACATTCAGGTTGTAGTTCCACTAAACAGGTCTTTGTACTAACAGTTTTATCCAAGGATATATGTGCTCCGCACCAGTGTTTCAGGTACCTATGCAGGTCACTCAGTAGATCCGCACATCACTAATTCAAATCAAAAGTAAGCACGGTGTTGGCGTGTCAGTAAAACAAGAGCCATGGATTTTGTTTAATTTACTCTATGAACAACCCAGAAACGTTAGCATTAATACAAGCAAAAGGAAAACATAGAACATACAAATTTCAGGAATGCCCGTTCAATGAAGGAAGGGGTCATTGCTTATCCCAAAGCACAATTCTCCACTGCAACGCTCCTATAATACAAAACCATAAACCTTTAGTTCTATTGTAAGAGCCAATTATAACTACTTATAACTGCCTGGTTCTATTGCATTCGGGTAACTATGAATTTTAAGTTGTAGCTAAGTCAGTGACAAGGAGAAAGCTTTTATACATCAATTATGATGTTAATATTCATATACCCCAAAAGTGTCACCTTTCAGTCCACACTGAAGTAGCTCTTACAAGCCATTGGACTAAAAACACTATATATGACACAGTTATCAAGGCTAAGACGGTAAAAAAAAAAAAAAAGGGCAGCCCGGTGCACAAGGCATCCCCGCATAGTGAGGGTCCGGGGAACGGTACTCTGTTAAAATTACGGAGAGCAGATTAATCTTTTAGTGCTTACTGATGTGCATGTTTGTGCCAGATAATCAAACCCTCAAGTAAATGAACTTGGTAAAACGAACACCAAGGCAAGTAGTGGCTAAGATCAATCCAGGAAATCCTGCTCCACTTCCTACATTAATGAGATTGAGAATTTTGAATGGTGATTCACAATTTGTGAGATAAGATCTCCGGCTGGGGGTATAATCGTAAGTGGATCCTCAATGGGCCTTTCCATTACGTCACTTGCCTCCGTAACTGCAGTAAGATTATCTTCTGAAATTAACAAACAATTAATCAGAAATTAATAAAATTAAAACAAACTGAAGATTTAAGGGAGATAAAAGCGTGTGAGGAGGACCTGATCCCATTGGAGCAGAGCTTCGACGAAGCAATGAATCTGATCCTTTCGGTAAGAAGTTGAGGGTTGATAAGGTGTTTACTGTTTTTCTAGTTGGATTGAATGGTAGGGTTGAAATGTGGGTCTGAAGGTGTTTGACGAATGTCCCAGGAGAGAATGGATAGGAGATGTTGAAATTTCTGGTGCGGTGGTTACTGCTTTTCTTAATATACACTGAAGTAACCTCTCTGTAAAAAAAACCACCCAGCCATTAAAATATATATTTAAAAAAAAAAGTACAGGTTACACCTTGCCACTAGCCAGATGTAAGGAACACCATAAAACATGTCTGAGGTACTCCATCAAGGTTTTAAATATGCAAAAAAGATTAAGCACAACCATCTGTCTGGTCTGAATAGAGTGTATGAGTGCCTGCAAAAGAAATGAACATCTGCAATCAGAACCGCAGCATGATCATTATTAAAATTTCCATTACCTCACTCGCTTCCGTAACTGCAGTAAGATTCATCTTCTGAAATTAACAAACAAATAAATCAGAAATAAAGAAAAGTAAAACAAACTGTAAGATTATCTTCTGAAATTAACAAACAATTAATCATAAAAGATTTAAGGGAGATAAAAGCGTGTGAGGAGGACCTGATCCCATTGGAGCAGAGCTTCGAAATGAATCTGATCCTTTCGGTAAGAAGTTGAGGGTTGATAAGGTGTTTACTGTTTCTCTAGTTGGATTGAATGGTAGGGTTGGGATTGTGGTCTGAAGGTGTTTGACATGTCGCAGGAGAGAATGGATAGGAGATGTTGAAATTTCTGGTACAGTGGTTACTGCTCTTCTTAATATACACTGAAGTAACCACTCTGTAAAAAAACCACCCAGCCATTAAAATATATATTTAAAAAAAAATAAAAAAAATAAAGGTTACACCTTGCCACTAGCCAGATGTAAGGAACACCATAAAACATGTCTGAGGTACTCCATCAAGGTTTTAATTATGCAAAAAAGATTAAGCACAACCATCTGTCCGGTCTGAATTGAGTGTATGAGTGCCTGCAAAAGAAATGAACATCTGCAATCAGAACCGCAGCATGATCATTATTAAAATTTCCATTACCTCACTCGCTTCCGTAACTGCAGTAAGATTCATCTTCTGAAATTAACAAACAAATAAATCAGAAATAAAGAAAAGTAAAACAAACTGTAAGATTATCTTCTGAAATTAACAAACAATTAATCATAAAAGATTTAAGGGAGATAAAAGCGTGTGAGGAGGACCTGATCCCATTGGAGCAGAGCTTCGAAATGAATCTGATCCTTTCGGTAAGAAGTTGAGGTTGATAAGGTGTTTACTGTTTTTCTAGTTGGATTGAATGGTAGGGTTGGGATTGTGGTCTGAAGGTGTTTGACATGTCGCAGGAGAGAATGGATAGGAGATGTTGAAATTTCTGGTACAGTGGTTACTGCTTTTCTTAATATACACTGAAGTAACCACTCTGTAAAAAACCACCCAGCCATTAAAATATATATTTAAAAAAAAAAAAAGCCAGATGTAAGGAACACCATAAAACATGTCTGAGGTACTCCTCATCAAGGTTTTAATTATGCAAAAAAGATTAAGCACAACCATCTGTCCGGTCTGAATTGAGTGTATGAGTGCCTGCAAAAGAAATGAACATCTGCAATCAGAACCGCAGCATGATCATTATTAAAATTTCCATTACCTCACTCGCTTCCGTAACTGCAGTAAGATTCATCTTCTGAAATTAACAAACAAATAAATCAGAAATAAAGAAAAGTAAAACAAACTGTAAGATTATCTTCTGAAATTAACAAAACAATTAATCATAAAAGATTAAGGGAGATAAAAGCGTGTGAGGAGGACTGATCCCATTGGAGCAGAGCTTCGAAATGAATCTGATCCTTTCGGTAAGAAGTTGAGGGTTGATAAGGTGTTTACTGTTTTTCTAGTTGGATTGAATGGTAGGGTTGGGATTGTGGTCTGAAGGTGTTTGACATGTCGCAGGAGAGAATGGATAGGAGATGTTGAAATTTCTGGTACAGTGGTTACTGCTTTTCTTAATATACACTGAAGTAACCACTCTGTAAAAAAACCACCCAGCCATTAAAATATATATTTAAAAAATAAATAAATAAATAAAGGTTACACCTTGCCACTAGCCAGATGTAAGGAACACCATAAAACATGTCTGAGGTACTCCATCAAGGTTTTAATTATGCAAAAAAGATTAAGCACAACCATCTGTCCGGTCTGGTGTATGAGTGCCTGCAAAAGAAATGAACATCTGCAATCAGAACCGCAGCATGATCATTATTAAAATTTCCATTACCTCACTCGCTTCCGTAACTGCAGTAAGATTCATCTTCTGAAATTAACAAACAAATAAATCAGAAATAAAGAAAAGTAAAACAAACTGTAAGATTATCTTCTGAAATTAACAAACAATTAATCATAAAAGATTTAAGGGAGATAAAAGCGTGTGAGGAGGACCTGATCCCATTGGAGCAGAGCTTCGAAATGAATCTGATCCTTTCGGTAAGAAGTTGAGGGTTGATAAGGTGTTTACTGTTTTTCTAGTTGGATTGAATGGTAGGGTGGGATTGTGGTCTGAAGGTGTTTGACATGTCGCAGGAGAGAATGGATAGGAGATGTTGAAATTTCTGGTACAGTGGTTACTGCTTTTCTTAATATACACTGAAGTAACCACTCTGTAAAAAAACCACCCAGCCATTAAAATATATTTAAAAAAAAAAAAGCCAGATGTAAGGAACACCATAAAACATGTCTGAGGTACTCCTCATCAAGGTTTTAATTATGCAAAAAAGATTAAGCACAACCATCTGTCCGGTCTGAATTGAGTGTATGAGTGCCTGCAAAAGAAATGAACATCTGCAATCAGAACCGCAGCATGATCATTATTAAAATTTCCATTACCTCACTCGCTTCCGTAACTGCAGTAAGATTCATCTTCTGAAATTAACAAACAAATAAATCAGAAATAAAGAAAAGTAAAACAAACTGTAAGATTAAAGACTTGGTGACGGCTGAGCGTATGGAGATAAAGAGCGAGTGAGAAGGACCTGATTTCATTGGTGAAGAGCTTCAACGTAGGGATGTTTCTGATCTTTTTGGTGGTTACAGCATTTCATAATGGTTTGAATGATAGGGTTCGGATTGTAGTCTATAGTTGTTGATGAATTACCCAGGAGAGAACAGATAGGAGATGTTGAAAAATCGGGTAGGGGGCTTATTGCTTTTCTTTAATGTACACTGAAGCAACCTCTCTGTTTAAAATCATGGAGCCATTAAAAAAGAAGAAAAAAGAGAGAAAAATAAAGGTATACCTTGCCACTTGCCAGATATATGGAATGCCTGAAAACAGCTCTGACATACTCCATCTCAGTTTTACTTCTGCAAAAAGATCAAGCTCAACCATCCTTGCGATGGGAACAGAGTGTAGGATTGCCTGCAAAAGATAATGAATAAATGCAATCAGAACCACAACATGATCATTAATAACAACGAATCGGTGCAGACAAGATAGACTAATCTAGACAGTTATAGTTCAATATCGATGCAAAACAAACATTCTCTGGGAGGCATGCTTGGGAATTGTGCTACTAACTGTTTATGGAGAGCACTACTCATGGATCTTAGTATCAATTGATTAGTCAAGTAAGCAATTATTTACCATGGCGTGATGAATTTCTGGCATGTTGGAATGATGCTTAAATAGATGAAATGAAACTGAAATCGAGGGGAGGGGAAGAGGGGGGCGATGATGAAGATAAGACTAGCCTTCATTTGTGAAGATCTCCAGTAAGTATCATATGCGAAAACCATCTCTAACAACAAAATCGATCGGAAAATGAGAACGTTGATGAAATTGGAGAGTAATGAATGTCGATAAAAGAATTGTGAAACCCTAACACTTCGATCATACTCTCAACCCTAAGTAACACTTCGATCATACTCTCAACCCTAAGTAACACTTCGATCATACTCTAAACCAAAAATAATTTTTAGGAACTGATGAAGAAGTCGAAGCAGTCTATGTCGATGGCTGAGTGCCGATAAAACCCTAAGAGATTTTAGGCGTGGAACTGAAAGAAATGAGTGCGCGGCACGATTATTTATACGCGATGAGTGGCTTGTGGCGTGAAGCATACGCACAGGCGACTAGCCGTTATTAAGAGAAATTATTAGCGTTAACCATACGCGCAAGACACTTAGCCGTTACTCCCACCGTCCCAAAACACCTTGCACATATTTCCCTTTTAGGTGTCCCATCGATAAATCCCACTTTCTCAAAATGGAAAAGATTCCCACTACTTCTCTCTCCTCTCCACTCACAACAACTATCAATTTAATATTTTTTACCCCACTTTCTCTCTCCTTCCCTCTCACACCACCCACTTTTCTTACACATTTTATTAATTCTCGTGCTTTTCAAAAAGGGTGAAAGCTGTTTTGGGACGGAGGGAGTATTAACCAAATCTTTTCCAAGACCTATTTTGTTGACCAAATCATTCCATTTTATTTAGGGGATTTGGCTATTGCTGATATTATGTTTGTTGCTTATTCACGATAAATTTTGGGCTAGGTCACACAAAAAAATTACAAAATGATTGATACAAAATAAAGTGGCGATATTTTATGGATTTTTTCCCCTAGGGCCCCTAATGCCAGATTTTATTACAAATAAAACCTTGCCCAGATCAAATGCCACATAAGAAGCTGGGGCGAGATTAAAATTCCCCTCACGCCCCTAGCCACCCCTAGCCTTCTTTGACCGGTCAAATATTATTACTAAATACCCAAAATAACCCACCCCTCAAACAAAATCCTCCCCTCCTCTCCCTCCACCCCATTCTGCAACTCACGCTCTCTCTCTCTCTCTCTCTCTCTCTCTAAAATACGCGCACACACACACGCACACAATACTCGTTCTCTCTCTCTCTCTCTCTACTCAACGGCCGTCATCATCTCCGGCGACATCGACGGCGACGACGGCGGTGACTGCTACTCCTCCAGATCTCCCTCTAAACACACACAGTGAATCTCCCATCTCTCCAAACCCTAACCCACTCTCTCTCTCTCTCTCTCACACACACTCTCTCTAAAAAATGACGCCGGCGCTCTTTATCTTCTCAGGCGAAGCTCCGTCCGCCCAGATCTATCTGAAAACCTCATCCAGAGTGCTCCAGATCTGTCGGTCTCTCCAGATCTCTCTCTCTCTCTCTCTCTCTCTCTCTCTCTCTCCCTCCCTTTTTCACCAGATCGGCCATATTTGGTCGAAATAATCTAGATCTCGCTAAGACATAGCCGGCCAACCATCCGCCTTCCTCCTTGCCGTCAACAACAACTCCGGTTGGCCTTCACTGTTTGCAATCTAGGCTTGAAACCCGAGCTGAGTTGAAAAGTCTGCTCGCCGGAGCTCCGATTGATGCTTGGTGTCGGTACAAAAAAAATCAAGGTAAAATTTCACTTGACTCTTTTTTTTTTCCTCATGCAGCAGAAATGCCTTTGAATCAAACTAGGCGAGTACTAGTTTTAGTCAATGTAATTTTATCTTATTTTGTTTTTTTTAGCAACCTTTTTGTTATACTAGGTTTTTGTCAATGTAATGCTACTATTGTATTTTTTATTTCATTTTCAGTGGAACTAACATCTGAATTTTGTAAGTTACACTCAACATGTGTTATGTATTTGTTCTTGGATTGATCAATAAACTAGAGCAAGTATTTGATTGTAATTTGAAATTGTTTTGAGTCCATATTACATATTCACTAGATGAATGATTCTGCGGTGTACACACCTGAGCTATAGCCTATGAAGTTTAACTAGATGCATCTATATATAAGACTTATTTTATTTTTATTAAAAATAGGTCCACTGACTAAAAAAAGTCTTATAATATGAAAAAATTAAAATTGATTCCTAGTCTTATACGAGTAATATATAAGACTCTACACTATTAATATATAAGACTTGTTGCTCGAACAAGGCTGAAAAGTCTCATGAACATGGTCTGAACCTGATCATAAGACTAAAGTCTTATTGAACCTATTTTGATACAAATGAACATGTTTTAATGAGATTGAAAAGTCTTATGAACACAGGTTCAAATGAACTTTTTTTATTGAGACTGAAAATAGCTCATATAATACACATTATTATTCATAAGAGCAAAGTCTTATGAACAGGTTCAATAAGACTTTAGTCTTATGAACATCTTAAAATAAAACTTTAGTCTTATGAACATGTGCATAAGACTTTTGACTCTTATATGTTAATTATGTGTCAGTTATAAGAGTTTGACTGTTGTTTGATCAAGTTTGACCAAATTTGACAAAAAAAAAAAAATATTTTTTTTTGTAAAAAATTGAAAAAAATATTTTTGTAACTCTTATATGATATTATGTGTAAGTAATAAGAGTTTGACTGCTGTTTGACCAAATTTGATCAAAAAAATTGTTATTTTTTTTGTAAAAAAATGGAAAAAAGTGAATTTTTTTTTACTCTTATGTGTAGTTATAAGAGTTTAACTGTTGTTTAACCAAATTGACTAAAAAAAGTTATTATTTTTTTGTAAAAAAATGAAAAAAGTAATTTTGTAACTCTTATATGATAAATATGTGTTAGTTATAAGAGTTTGACTGCTGTTTGACAAAAAAAATTATTATTATTTTTGTAAAAAAAATGGTAAAAAAAAAGTGAAAATTTTGACTCTTATGTGTTAGTTATAAGAGTTTGACTGATGTTTGCCCAAGTTTGGCAAAAAAAAAAAATTCGTAAAAAAATGGAAAAAGTGAAAATTTTGACTCTTATGTGTTAGTTATAGAGTTTGACTGCTGTTTGATCAAGTTTGACCAAATTGGACCCAAAAAAATTATTATTTTTTTGTAAAAAGTTGAAAAAAGTAAATTTTTAAACTCTTATATGATAATTATGTGTAGTTATAAGAGTTGACTAAAAATTTAACCAAAAAATAAAGTTTGGAAGAGATTGAGGTATTTTAGTCTTCTTACATCATTTGCTAGTGAGGGGTGTATGAGGATTTTCCATCTGGATTTTCCTTATTTGGGTTTGAATCTGGGCTCAGGGGCCCTAGAGTCCAAGGCCCATATTTTATTAGTTGTATCGATTGTGGACCTACCACACTTTAATTAAAAGCACCAATAAAATCTTGACACATCATTTTGTGAGCCAAATTTTGTTAGATTTTTTTGTAACTTTATATTTACCCATAAATTTTAGAGCGCTGCTATTTACCCTCCCACAATTGTTTAATAAACTCCACAATTAACATTCTTTCAAAAGAACAATATTAGGGGCACAAAAAAATCACAAAATCCTATATGTAATGATTTTATTGGTTTTTTTAATTAGAGTGTCGCGGGTCCATCAATGTAACCAATAAAATGTCGTCACCTCATTTTGTGAGCAAGATTTTGTAACCTTAATTTGTGCCCCTGGCATTGCTCCTTTAAAAAATGCCATTAATTAAAATGTTCATACTAACCTTCTACTAAATACACCCATAATATTAACTCTCTCATCCATCTACCTTAAATTTTACCCTATTGTTCTTACCTTATTGTTTTTACATTCTTAGTTAAAAAGAAAAATCAAAATCTCTTCTCTATCTCCAGAAAAGAATTCTTCCAAAATTCAATTGTGTTGAATGGTTAAGAATCATTGATGAAACGGGCCACAATTTCGATGCATATATAAGCTTTTCTTTCATGAAACTCGTTCTCTTTGCGTTTTTTTACCGTCTGGGTGAAAACCCTCAGTTTTACGGTTCGGCTGGAACCGACCGAACAATTGTAATATGTTCGGTAGCTGGTGATGAACATTGTCCATTTATTCTTTCACCTTCGACCGAACATTGTGTTATTGTTCTATTGTCTGTGGTTGAACATTAGGTTATGTGAAGTTAAGTAATGATTTATTTTTTTCTAAAAAATTGCAGTACTCAAGCACAGAGCAAACCAGTGAAAGTGTTGTTCATCCAGACAATCGTGCGATAGTTGAATTTGAAGATGTGTTTGTGTTGGTCCCAGAGACACAACAAGGGTATGAAAAGAGGCTAGAGGGGGGGTGAATAGCCTATTTAAAATTTCAACCCTTTTTCAAAATTCAACCTTTATGCTTACACTTGAATTTTGCGGTAGATAAAAACCACACGGTCAAGTATAAATGCACAGCTGGAAGTCGTTTGAAAAACAAGTTTAGAGTTGGTTTTGATAAGTTCAATGCGGTTAGTTTGTTTTTGCGGTAGGTAGTGCGGTAGATGTATATGCGGTAGGTAGTAGTGCGGTAGGTTAATGTGAGGTAGGTTGAAAGATTGAAAATTTGTGTCTTAGAGATTTTTGGCAAATGATAAGTTAGTCAGATTTTAACTTAGGCAATGAGGTAGACAAAACAAACACAATTCACACTTGTTCTTAAATCTGAAAGATCAAACACTAAAGACAAACAAGATTAATATGAACAAGTGAAGAACAATATGAACAAGATGAACAAGACTTAAGTAAATTTGCAGAAAGGTAAAATGACACAAGTATGTGGAAAGGTTCGATCTGTTAAAAAGATCTACGTCCTTTACCAAGATGGTCAGTCTTGGATTTTGAATGGAGGTATATATTGATTCTTGAGTGTAAAGATTACAGAGATGAAGTATTGAATCAACACCTACTTTCTATGAAGAACAAATCCTAGACTTAGACCAGTGTATCCCTTTGATTCAATCTAAGTGATTGATCAATTGGGGGTGAGTGTGTGTAAGAATCTGAAGCTCTTTGAAATCTATATGATTTAGAGCCTAAAGAATCTTATGTGTTACAAGGCTTGAGATGACTTGAATGTTGCTGGAGATATTTAAGGTTTGAAGGTGAGTTCTTTGAAGATTCAAAGGATTCTGGAAATCTTGAGTATGATCTTCAATCACCAAGTATTTCAACAGCAATTTCTCTCTTAGAATCTCAGTTGTTTTCAATGAAGAACTCAAGGACTATTTATAGCCTTGAATAAGAAACTAGCTGTTGGAAATTACTTGGGCTCCAAGTTGAAGGACAATGAGCTGTTGAATTCTGATTGGAGCTCAATCTGAGTTTGTCCTTTTTTGCAGATAAGAGGTGGTCCCCACTGAGAGATTCAAATTTGAATTACTTGGGATCCAAGTTCTGCAAAGTTCTAAACTAACCATAGTTTGACCATGGTTAGTTTGAACATACTTGGGTTCTTGAACTTCTGCTCATCTGCGGTCAAGACTTGCGGTCGAAGCTCTTGCGGTCAATATGCCTAAGGGCATCTGCGGTCGAGGAGTCAAATGTGACCTGTCAAGATATGCCACAAAGCTTCACGGTCACTGACTTCGGTCAAGTGATTCACGTCCAAGTGGTATTCCACGGTCAGGTGGTCTGCCACGGTCCAAGTGAATTCACGGTCAGGTCTTGACCACTAAAATTCCAGACTTAGAAAATTTTCAGCCTATCAGTCTAAAGCCTATACTATCAAAGTGGACTATTCTAAAATGAAGTTTAACACTTCTTACAATATATCCTAAAGTCCACACAAAAAATAAAATTAGGTTATGGGATCAATCAAATCTAGGTAATATGAGTGGTTTATAACAAGCATAACCACAATCTCCCCCTATTTGATTGAGACCATTACCTACTATAACAAAAGTTAATTCATTGTACTTGGTAATAACATGTTTTCAAGAAAAATTTATTAATTTCATGCCCCAAGTCAATGCACACTCTAAGCCAGTGTCATAGATTTCTATCAGCCTAAAAAGAAAAAGATACTAATCCTAGCAAGATAGACATATAAGGCTTTGAATGGGCATTTTTAGAGAAAATAACAATAAGTATGCAAATGCATCAAACAATCATTCAAGAGGTACTCCACAAAAATATAACCATTGAAGTGAGGAGTGCAGACAAAAGAGAGATTAGAGTTTACAACCCAAATAAAACAGAAATAAAATTGTTTAGACAAACATCAACAAATTTGTTTTAACATGACCACACTAACGGTCAGTTCAAATGTGGGATTAACATTTCGGTAGAAGATAGTTAGAAGCGGTCGAAGGTATGGAGATCATCTTCAGTGAGATCAGAGAAGGGAGAGCGGTAAGAGGGCATGGAGCGACCGGGAATGAGAATAGGTACGGTCACTCCATCTTCATCATCTTCACCCTGAGCATTTACATTACCGTGGCCTGCTTCTGCCTCTTGATTTGCAACTAGATTACGTGGCGGTTGATCCTGTTCAGCAAGTGTTAGCTCGATTGGATAGTAAATCAATTTTGTTTGATTGGTCATTGAGGCGGTTGGTGTGGACAATCATGGCTTGTTGAATGCTTCCAATTTCATACTCAAGCTTTCATGCAGATTGGTCATAGCGGTTTTTAGGGCAATATCACATCTTTTTCCACCGGACATTCTTACTTTCTTTACTTCCAGAGAGAGTTCATCTTTAACATCCTCCATAGATTTTGAGATATCTACCGAGGCTTTTAAGACTTCCTTTGAAAAGCACTTCATGATGGCCCTTGTTTTGAATAAGAA
Organism: Campanula takesimana; assembly: GCA_026119855.1. Taxonomy (NCBI): domain Eukaryota; kingdom Viridiplantae; phylum Streptophyta; class Magnoliopsida; order Asterales; family Campanulaceae; genus Campanula; species Campanula takesimana. Next base: position 588,613 of record JAOWBW010000343.1, read on the forward strand.
AGATTTGTTCATAAAGTCCGGAGTTACCATGAAGGCACTTGGAGCAACAAGAGCGGTAGAAGTCGAGCAGCAGCTTGACCGCGGCCTCGAAGAGCTGCTGCCTGCTTGACGGAGAGGGCATCTGATATAGCCTTTGATACGTACTCCTCTCTCCCCCTTAATGGTCTCAATCAGTGAGAGGGGAGAGCAACAATCTGGTCTTTAAGCACTGAATTGGCAGACTTCAGTTCAGAGATTTCTTCATTGAGAGCGGGTCTGATTGGCGGGTCAGCTTTGAGATCTGGGTGGGAATCCAGATTGATTTGTGTAAGCAATTCCACTGCAGTCAATAGATGAGCATTTTGATCGACCAGAGGTACAGAAGGGGATTGCCTGATTGGAGACATGGTCATATTACCAGTATCATTAAACTTCGCGGTCACTGGGTTCATGGTCATCTTTTTACTGTAACCCC